>CAAKHC010013304.1:0-14952 GCA_901007825.1 Macroramphosus scolopax
TCTTTTCAAAGGGGCCACAGATAGTCGAGGTATATGTATGTTTGTATATATTCCACTGACTCATCTCTGATTTAAAATAATGCAAACTCTCCTCCCAGCATGCTTTGCTGCAGAAGCTTCCCTTTCTCTCGCTGAACCCAGTGATATGACTCAGACTTTATTAATACAGATAAGAGAATCAATAAGGTTGTTTTGTAGAAACAGCTAGCCTGACTTTCGGCTGTGTTTCCTCACTGACGATGAACAGACCAACAGGGGTGAAAGGAAGAAATGTGATTTACCGAATAATTAGATTTACACTCCGACTGTACAGCAAAACAAATAGACGCAAATATGTTTGCTTAACTGATGCTGACAGCCTCTGATATATCTCACCCTCACTGCTGTGAGCTTATTGTCTTTCCTGGGGCTTGAAAAGGAAGTAAAACACAAGGTAATGAAATAGCGACGACAATGAGCGGTTTTAATTTGAAAACTCTTCCAATGTGCATTTCATGTCAAGCTGAGAACTATAAATGTACAACAAAAAAAAAAAAAAAAAGGACACAGGCAGATTTAAAAATGCATAAACCTTTTAAGCCACTCTGCACACACATTAATATTTATATATGCTTGAAGAAATGGAAAAGGAATTTATAGCCCTTTACCTGAGCAGGTCTGGTAAGTCTGTGAAAGGTGAATCACAATATTGCCTCACATTACAGGGGACACTGGATGTGGATCCTTCATTGTTCGACACCTTGGAGAACTGCTGGGGATTGTCCTGAAAGTGTAACAGCAGCTCACCCGCGCCTTCCTACCGACGCAGGCCTGTGGCGTTAAATGTGACGTACCGCGGAGGTAAACCGACGAGAATCCCGCAGGTTCGATACCCTGCGGCCGGAGCGTCACACACATCCATTTAGTCCATTATCTGTGTGCAGTGGCTTCAAACACTTATCTCGGGATGAAATGTATCGACGGCCGCAGACGGGCGCTGCAACTGTGCAGGAGCAGACGGGAGATAATCAGCTCGGTCCCCCTCCGCTGTCAGAGGAACGCAACCTCTTGTGACTCATCAAGTATCAATAATGCAATCATGTGTTTGGTTAAGGCTCCGGTGCTCTGCAGTGGGTGCGTGAAAACAGGCTGTGTTATATTATTGCTGTTCCGTTCCATCCGATAGTTTTGTCGCCGGGGAACAAAGTTCATGGAATAATAATCAATGTTACCGAGAAATCCGGTGCAGGAACAAAATAGACCTTCACATACATTACAGATCGGATGGATGTGAATAATGTGCTCTGATCCTCCCCACTTATCTGTGGAGTCTAACAGTGCAATAACAGAAGTGGTACCATGTTCAGCCGGGGAGGCTGATATATTGCTATGATTAACTCATGGGCTTTACAAAGGTAGATAAATGTGTTGTCTTCCTCTTCTCACCCGCAATCTGTTGAGTGATCCAACCATGTTTGCTGAAGGATAAATCTTCCCTTTGATAGTTGCACTAATTGCTTTTTGTTCTGAAATAGGAGAAGAATATATAGTACTCAGCAGCACCCATGTTCAGACCACACCCATGTTCTTTTGGATCTTAATTGCACACGTGGAAAGTTTCCTCAGCGTGTCCAACACGGTGTCGATGCTGTGGCGTTGACAAAATCTCTCCCCAGACAAAGTAGTAAAAACTGCCTCTGTGGTCGATCCCGCTGCAGTGGGTCTCTCAAGGGACATTGTTGCCATGATGACAAGCACACACAGACTCACAAGGTACACGCGCACTGTCGAGACTGGTAACGATGCTGCATGCCGCAACGCATCTTGACTGGCCTTATTCCACCGCTGCCATCCTGTCACAATCCCTAATCCTCAGCCTTTCAGACGTATAAACCACCAGGATTTCAGCAGATCAGAGGAGGCACATGTCGTCGTGACAAATGACTGTACTTATCACAAAGGGAGGATCACAGCACCAGGTATGTCCAACTTCTACCGAGCACCAGGTGAGGGAAGGCTGAGTCGATGCAGTATGCGGGGACCAGGCAGGCAGGCAGGGTGTGTGTGTGAGTGTGTGAGTGTGTGTGTGTATGTGTGTGCACCGTGGAGGTTTGGTTAGCGGGTAATGACACTGCACCTGAGCCTGTAACTGAGATAACAGCATTGTTAAACCGAGCCTCGGACTCTCTGACACAGTCAACCCAGGGGACCTCATTCTTCGGTGTTGTTTTGTGAAATAATGCTGTAATCTATTAAGCCTTCTGTGTGCCGGCGTCTTCTGTCTTATGATTAATACATAACATAACGACGTTGGTGTGGTGGCGAGCTGTGGTCCCAGATTCTCAATGTGTTTGATCCAACATGAGACAGATGGCGTACTGAGAAAGAGTTATGCAGTATATATTAATTCCAATGGTATTGCATTGAAGCTCACACTGGTGTGTGTGTGTGTGTGTGTGATCTAAAGTAAATTGGGGAATCCCATTAGAATCCTTGTCGCAGCAGGATCTTAACGAGGAGTGAACTTGGAGGGTGCAGACCTCCATCACGACCAACAGCCCAACCTTCTATTACAATGCAACTCCACAACAATCGCACATGTCTGGATATGTTTGCAAAAGTATTGCAACATTTTTAAAAGCTCCAATTAATACTCCCCGATAACCAAGTTTGATACAGATGGAAACACGACCCATCCACCAGTTACCTCATCGAACAATCACAACCCACCACCAGACACGTGAAAGCACCAACGACCGCCATCAATATTTAATCGACTTGTCATTTAACATATATTTGCACAGGACTCATGCTCGGCTCTTCCAGTGACAGCTGGTGTAATAATAATTGAGATTCACTGTCATCGCTGGTTTGCATCGGAACAGATGGCAAGTTTGACAAATCCTCCGACACGAGATTCATATTTCCACCATACAGTTGCTGGTATTGATTGTTAAGAGGGATCAATGCCTACATCTGTCTGCATCGACCCCACTTAACTGATAAAACAAGTTGTTGTTTTTTTCTCAGAAATGCATGCTGAACTTTTGCAATCACAGCTGAATCATCTCACTTGTGGTGTTGTACTTCACCCCATTGATGTACTCAGGACACGGTCTCTCTACAATCCTGCCGGTGCTGCTCCGCGGCCAGCAGGTTCCAATCTCATCAGTTGTGGCGTTGCAAAAGAAACCTTAGAAACAAGAGGAAATGGGATTAATTTCCACTTTCCCAACAAGACACAAAACAATCCTCTCGATGTTGAGCAAGAAAAAAAAAAAAGGAAGACTTGTCATCTTACCATCGGCGCTCAGCAGTGACAATGATGCGTTTTCCCAAAAAGTGTCTTGGAAAGCGTCAATCAAACTGCAGTTTAGGTCCCCGAGCTCTCCGAATATGATGTGATATATGGTAGCATCCATGGTCCGCGACAAAGGGACGTGGGATCGACTCCAAGTTCCAGAGGAGCCGGACACGCTGAGCCCAGCGGTTTTCGTGGGCTTGTGAATCGGAGCAACAGTAATGACAAGAGAAGAGAGCCGAGCGCTCCCGGTGGGACGCGCGCGTCCGGCCAATCAGCGCGGCGGAGACCTCCGTCGGTGCACGTGCGGCGGCGGCGGCCCCGGTGACGGACAGGCGACACCCCGCGCTGACCGCATCAGGGGCGCTGTCACTCTTATTTCACACCTGCCACCCGCCTGTCACGTTTATTTATAGGGGAAGACTCGGCCGAGGAAGTCAGGAGAAGGACAAAGGAACAAGGTGCGGGCTTTTTGGAGAGACGCGAGTCACGTGACCCGAACTGGAGCAGGACCCGAGGCACGACTCACAACTCCACACTGGAATCACAAGTTGGACTAACGACTTGAATGAATCCCCGAAATGATCACACAAATTGTGCCATAAGAATATTTAGGGCATCTTAAATATACTTTTACAGTTTCAGAGCGTGTCAATGAGGGACGAGGCAAAGGGGGATTACTTTTTTATTTTTTATTTTGCTTGTTAATGTTAAATATGTAAAGTAAAACACAAAATAAAAGGTTAATCAATAAAACAGGTATAAATATTTCACGAGCTTTAGTATATTTAACTATTATATTTAATATTATATATTTAATATGTTGATTTTAAACGTTTAAAATGGTGTTACAAATGTAAAGAACGCACCGGGACTCGTGACTCTTGAGACTTGTGTGTCCTCTGTAATTGATTTAAGAACTGCCAAATATCTGGAATGGACCCACTCACATGTCGGTGATATTCAACAAGTAGTTTATAAAGGCTTGTCCGAATTATTGGCATCGAACTCCCAGTTATCACCTCCAAACTGAAGGTCGACACAACATCATGAAGTTCATTATGTTGCTCACCTGTTTCCTGTGAGACAGAAGTTGAAGGGCAGTCAGTCACATGATTGTGCTTAAACACATTATTTGTGATGTGAATAATAAATCATAATGACTAATGTTCTTTTAATGGGTGTCAGGCAGGGGGAGACCCACGGGTGACTGAATGATTGTCAACAGCAGGACGCAGCGCCAGCGTGATGATGATTAGTGGGTTGTTTTAGGACATCCATTGCAGATGAGAGGAGTTATATTAATCTTTGTCCGCCGCTGCACTTATTAACATTCATAATGATATAATTCTAGTCTCAAACCTTATTACAGTTCTCTTTGGCTTGCACCTACAGTTTAATCTGTCATGCAAAGGTAACATTCATTTCTATAAATATGAATAACATGACAAGCAAAGCTTTTGTTTCTGTGTGCCCTTTCCTCCGTGAGGTCCTGATGATCTCCACCACGGTTTGCCGGGCTGCACCAGGAGGCTCCAATCACCCTGAGAACAGAGCTTAACTGTCCAGTTCCTCACTGACACGGAGGATAAAGGAAATTGATTGGCTCAAGTTAGCAGGAGCAACAGTACATGACGGAAGGATTACAAGAACAACGGCGAATATTCAATGAAATGATTAACACCAACACAGACTGCACCATTGTGAAGTTTAATGATTGCTTAATTAAATATAAGAAACAGGGAAAGGCTTTAAGAAGGATTCTCAAGGTGCAGAGAGATGGTGCTGCATCACTGCAGGAGGTCTTCAAGCTCCATTGAATCCCGCTGTGGTTCTTGTGCAGGAAGAGAGAGAGAGAGAGAGAGAGAGAGAGTCAGACACAGTCATATAGGGTTGGCTTGTTCTGACATATGAATTTGATTGCAGTATCACTTTAACCATTAATCCATTAATAATTGCTACTTTTCTCGCTCCTCTCAATGTCATCTGCTTCTCCGATCATCTTCATGCTCTCTCTGTCTCTCTTTACTCTTCATCTATTGAAGTGCTGTCCTGGATTATTTCCATCCGTCCATCCATTCATTTGTCATAACGCTTATCCTGTCGCAGGGTCCCGGGAGGGCAGGAGCCAATCCGAGCTGCCATCGGGCGAGGGGCGGGGCTAACCCTGGACGGGCCCCAGTCAATCACAGGACACAGACAACCATTCACACGAGTGGACTGGAGTATTTCATTATTTATTTTTTGAGGATTCAGAAAAAAAGTGTCATTTTCAAGACTTACATGATTTCTTTGTATGAGATCCGGTTCGTGCTTGACAGCAGTGCTGGAATACAGAACAAACACTTATGACTGCACACAGCTGATTTTACACTGGAGGGATAATAGAACGAGTGGGCTCTTAAGCTAAATGGCTTTTCTCTTTGACGAAATTGGCCTATTTGCGAATTCAAAATGTGAGAATAATTACGGCCACAATGAAAACCAATATCAAGCTCACCTACACTTTCCGAACAACGACGAGCTCCCAAAGGCTGAGTGGCTCTTATCTCCGGTAATCAACCAAACCGCTGGAATACACGCGGTGCAGCTTTCACTGTGCGTAAGAGTTACGTGTCACGAGAAAACTAAACCCCTTCAAACAACAGTATCACGAACACTTATCATCGACCGATAGTTGGGAATTCTGTGACATTCACAGACTGACCTTTCCACATCCCCCCTGGACTTTCCGTGTCCAGATGTTTTGGTTAAAAGGCCAAATAATGGTAACAACAAGTTGTGTCAGTTCCCTCTTTAACGACCAAAAGCACCCAAAACTTTAAGAGTCAAGACTGGACGTGTGCTTCACAATCTCGTGGCAGTTTTCCTGTTAAACATGACGTGACCTTTTGGCCAGCGTGAGGCCTTCGCCACACGCAGCCCCTCGATCACGCGCTCATAGATCTGTAAAACACAGTCCAGGCATCTGAATGTTGACTTGGCAAACGTGATAACAATGTGAATGGTGGACTAATAATAGTGCAGCATTGAACACCACCACCGCCTTCTGTGATGGGAGGAAACTGTTTAACTTTGCTGCTGCACATGCCTCCCCGATCAAGGTGAAGCAAACAAATGAGGACAATTAGATTTAAATATATCTTTAGTCCTGTAATGGTTAAGCAGTGCTTTGTGTCAAATTACCATATAAACTTGTTTATGGCAAAAGGAGTATTGGCCTGATCTGTGATTCTAGTCGGCGGAGCGAAGGGACTTGGAAGAGGAGGAGGATCTGCTTCAGCAGCACATTACAGCCAAGCACATATTTATGTCTTCTGGGGAAGGATTAATAGGTTTTCTTCCTCTGTCTTCAGAATACCACATCACCTTTTTCTCAAGTGATTCGAAGGCCGGGACGTTTCCTGACGCAGGTGCAGCGTTAAAAAAACAAATCCTGTTTAATCGGTAATGAATAATCAGTGGACCGTCGTTCGGAGAGGTTACTTGCAGTTATTATTGGTTTCCTTCTGTGCTTTTACGAAGCACATAAATCACTCCAGATTAATGGCACTTTCCACTCGTTCCCTGGCAGCTGTGTCGCCGCCGGCACGTTGAAACACCCTGCGAAGGAAATCCTTTACCCCTTTGAGTCTTGTTGACCTAATTTAAACGGATGTATTCTTCAAAAGTGAGTATTTTTTTGATGAGTAAAAAAGACACTGCCGACAGCAAGGGAAGGAACCTCGGGAGCACCGGAGGGACCGACTGGCGTCAGGACGATTGCATGATTGACTCAAAACAATACGATCGCCTAAAGACACCGAAAGGTCAACGTGGTGTGATATTGTGTACAATATAAAACGCCAATACCAGCTATCTGTGATCCTGCACGCTGGAAGGGGCTCGATGAAGCTGCAACATGCCTCCCCGAAGTTTAGAAGGGCAGAGTGATCCCATGAGTCAGCCTGAGCGGCTTTTGCATGACTGCCGGGTTTATCGTCAGCTACTTACAGCGTACAATGAAATGACAGCTGCCGAGTAAATACCCTTACGCGCAGTCGTACAGGCCTCAAGGTGACTTGATCAAAGCTTAAGGCCATTTGATCGTCACAGGCTGAGCCCTGCTCAGGTGGCACAAATGATAAGCTTTGCCCAACGGCACCGCCTGACTCCCGGTTCATCTGACTGAGCAGTTGAGTCCAGTGCGTTTATGTCCTGTTGCTGCCAAAATTTGACCTTGTCATTGTGCCTCAAAACACCAGGACATCATGATGAACACAGCGCGCCTCACAGAGGAAGACTTTTGACCACTCTTCTTTGTCTGGATTGTGTGGCAGAGCCGACATAAAGCAATGGGTAAATGCTCCACTTCCTCGTGCTGTGTATAAAAAGACACAGGCAGTTGTACTGTAATTAATACGGTGAACTAAGTGCACTGTAATCACTGGTATCTTTGTTTGTTACATCACAGTTACATTACGGCCGTGATGAATGCGGTGTTGCATCCCAAGCTGGGGACCTTTCATGCATTATGAAGTTTGAGAGGAAATCTCATGTTTATTAGACGATGTTTTGGAGAGCAGATCATCGCTCCGATCTGAGATTGGCAGCACAAGAGATGCTCAGATTATATTGTTTAGTTTGTAAAGCTGAGCGAGAAAAAACACAAGATGAGGAAAATTACAATTCTAGGAAAGAAAGAGGGGGCGAATCTACAATAAGAGTCTGGATGGAGGGGGGATATTCTGCAGCCCCCTCCAGCTCTGAGCGTTTTTTATCCCCGAGTGATGTGTTTTTTCCTGTTTGTGAGCATGCACTTCCTCGTGTGTGTCTGTGTGTGTGTGTGCTGTTTGTATGTATTTGTTTCTTTGCCGCTGTGAGAATAATCCAAGTGGTTGCTTTTGCACAGAGGAGCTCAAGTGGATGATCTGAAATGACTTATAGTAGTTTGCGTCATTACCCAGACTCCCGGGACTCTGAAGGGTGAGTTATTAGTGTGAGGATGATAAAAGCCTTGTCTTCTCTCAGAGCGTGTACATTCTTCTCCGAGTTGTACAAAGCGCACCTTACAGACGGGTGACACTTCAGCAACTGTAGTTTTTTCTGTCACTGTGTAATTTATGATTATAGACTTATCGAGGCTGAGGATTCAGATTATTAAAATCAGGCTCTGTTTTTCATTGCAGTGTTGGCCTACATTATGGCCTAGCATGTAGCATTAGCATGTAGCATTAGCATGTAGCATCATGAGTTACTGGAGTTAGACAAAGCCAAAGTCTCTCATTCAAAGTACTATCATCTCCAAATTCTTCCCACCCAGCACAATAAAACCCCTGCTAGACTGAGTACGCTTAGTTTCAGGGTTGAATTAACTCTCTAAAGGAACAGCTGGCCTCGGTTTCACATCCGATGCAACGGGACACTGAAATAGAAACAACGTTTCAGAGGTTGCTTTGCCCCGAGGGGAAAAAAACAAAGTCAATTTTGTGCATGAAATTATGATTTGAACACGTTTTAAAAGCAGAGCCGCTGGCACGAATGAAGCTTTCTTTCATTTACACAGTGCAGCTTTCTAATGTCATAGCAATTATATGTTGTGCGATTTCAGGGACTCCTGTTTGTCGTCTTCGAGTGGATAGGAGGTGTACAGCGCCCTGCCAGCCTGTGTACGAAAATATATTCCGTCACCTATCGAAGAGTATGAAGCTCCATAATCGAAGCTGCTGCGTGGAGAAATACAGCAGGCGAATGTGAAAGCAGCTTTGTGTTTGCTGCTTGTGTAAGTTGTCAGACAACGACATCTGCTCACGAGGATGAAGGCAAATTTTGATTCCACGTCATTTCCCAGAGGCCCGTTTCTTTCATGGGCTTCTTCACAATGCATGCTGGGCTGACACACACCCTTCGGAAGAGCCCAAAAAGCAACGGCTCATGGCAACCCCACTGTCTCAGATTAACCTTCTGTGAAGTGATTTCGGTTCTGAGGGCTTCTATCAATGATGGTGCGAATAATACGTGTTACCATGTTTGAGAACGTTCCAATGCGCTGCATGCGATGTCGGTTTCGGACACTCGTCTTCAGAGCTCTCGATGAAACAGATCAAGACGAATCAGGGACATCATGCTGCTCCTCAACACTCAGTTTGCTGTGAAATTAAAGTAGTAAAGTAGTAGTATCAAATACGATTCAAGAAATACATGAGTATGAGTTAATAACAGAGATTGCCCACAAGCAGCAGCTGGATAAAAGGGGAAGTCTAAAGCCAAAGGTTCCTGCAACTTATTGCTATGAAGCAATGTTGGTTTATCTCTATTTTTAACAGGAATATTAGCATCACATCTGAACACAAGAAGGCTCGGAACCTCCACAATGATGCTTTGTCCTTGCCAGAGGCAATCTGCTTTTTTCGATTTTTCTCAAAAGCAGCATTTTCCTCTGGAGGAATATTTGCACAGCTCACTGTGTATCCATCATCAGTGAGGAGTGAATGATGAAGGAGGAGAAGTCATCTCTGATCTTTCAAACTCTCCTTTGTGGGAGTTTGTGTGTTTTGTATTTTTGCGAAAAAAGACTCCAAATTATTTAGTGTGGCCTTCAGGAGCATTATGGAAATCCAGAACATATTTGTATATGTTATGGAGTAACAAGTAGCTAGCGGAAGGAAGAGATCGGGTTGTATTATAAAAAGATTAAAAGACGTTGAAGAGGAGAGGTGACCTCTGTGGACTGGCTGCTACTCTGGTCTTGTTTGTGCACACACCAGGCCAGTGTGGGCCGCTCATGTTCATTCACATCCCACCCCGGTAGAAGAAAAACACGGCAGCGTGCAAGGAAAGCAAAGCAAAAGGAGAAGACACACAGTTGTATTGACAAATCCAGCACACACCGAAGCACCATCAGCATTCGTCCTGCGTGGGGTCTCCACCACCTCCTGAGGGAGGAAGAGATGGGCTAAACACTCTAATCAATCACCGCTAACTTTTCTCATCTGCTGTTTGATTTGGGCAAAGAAAAAACGACATCTGCCTGCCAAACTACAAAAGAAACACTTGAAAAACACACTGTGCGATTGCCATCACGACACTGTTTCCACTTTCTTTGCAGGAATATGTTTGACTCAACAGCCAGCAGCCAGTTAGCTTAGCATGGGCGCCTCGCATAATGGCGGGAAGAGCCTCAATATCCAGAACATTCTCAAAATAGCAAAGCTAGTGACGTAGCAAACTTTTAAAGACCTTTAACGTTAACCTATCGGAGTAAAATAGGACACACTTGGCTATTGACGTCAATATGTGGTAACAAAGGAGGCAGGTTGGAGTTGTAGTAACACTGAACATTGCAGCGAGAGATCGTAAAGGACGATACTGGAGACGAAATGATACGTTTGATAGCTCTTTATTCCCTGAATTTCTGTCCTTGTGCCTGTCAACAGGTCAACACTGACAGTACCTACAAGAAACAGTATCTCAGTATACACAATATAACTGGAGGAATATTCTCTCATGGGTGTTTGTATGCAGCCAAGAAATAGATAAGTAAATATCTCATCTCAAATAATCTCAATTGTGTTGATTTACAGCAGCCACCTTAATAAGGAGCTGACTGGCTCTCGCCGCCTTAATCATGGATCATAGAGGTGATACTTTTGCCACAAGCTGTCGTGTGATTGGCAAAGCTATTCTGTATTCCTCATAAAGTGGGCCAGATGTCATTAATCAGGAGGTTTCTCATCGCTTCCAGCAGTGATCACATGTGTGCAGCCTGGAGTGCAGAGGAAGTCCTAATAGGAAATCGGATAGAACCCCTTCTGGGTGCTTGAAGAAGTGGAATAAATGTTAACTCGTCAGACTTTAAGATCCCACATCTGCGCTCTATTTTCTTTTTTTTTCAATCTAGAAGGAAAACAAACAAAATGAGCATGTAAATGATTGTGTTCATACTAACTACTGTTCCGAAATCCGTCAAGATCCGGCTGTTAGACCTTTGATGAAAGTGGATTTACTGAGAATTCTCCAGAACGCCGTGCAGTACAATAAACAAGCAGAACGAGGCTGTGATCAATAGTTGCTCTTTTATCCTCGGTAAATCCGACACCTTTCAGCTCAATACTCCCTCTCCGTTGTCCTTGATCCTCGGCTGTACGGTTAATTTATTTAAAAGCTACATGACTTCAGGGAATGCATGGTGAAGCTCTAAATCCCTCTCTCTGCCTCTGACATTTTCATTTAGCTGTTTTCAAAAACACCATCGGTTGACGGCCGGATTCATCATTTAGAGGGATGTTACTCTTTCAGGAGAAAGTGGTCGCCTAAATAAAAAATATGCTTCCCCACGAACTATGTTTCATCTCAGTCAATCTCATGACCTGCACAATCTTGCACTTTTAAACGTGGGACTCAACTCAAATACAGTAAATCTGTGAAGTGTGACATATAACTCTTTTCTATTTCTTTCTGTTCTCATCTAAAACCGGGATTTAATCTGTGGTTCACTGTTGGATGCACTTGGCATTTCAGTGAAGTCCCTAATCTGTCGAAAGATTTATGACAGATACAACTTGCATCCACTGATGCAGATATGTATGAGCACAAAGTAGAAGATGGAAAAGATTATTGTCCTCACTACAGCGACTATGATTGGAGTCTAAGACGGCATCGAAGCAATCCTACGAAAAGAAGCCAAAATAGAGTTTATACCCAGATAAGCCACATATTGGATTATGAGCCCTTGAGAGCTATCGTGTGCTGTTATGGAGGTGCTGTAGCTTCTGCAGAGATGTTAGGATAATGTTTGAGAGAGTCTGTGATCATCAAGCGGCGACGGTCACATAGGCCAATTTATTAGGTACAGCCAGAGATGGTCATTTTCCAACAGCCGTATCTCAGCTCCGTGTTCCATTGTACGTTTCATCCCTCGAATGCGGCACAAAACTTATCTGTGACAGGCTTTGACTTCTAAGTGGTTCTTAAATGGACAAAACCTGAAGAGCAGGTAAAGTATTGTGGCTGCTAAATGAAATTAGGAGAGATAAATACTTTATGTTTTAAATAAGAGAAAAATGACTGGAAGCAGGTAGTCTGACATGATTGCTTAATAATAATAATGGACTGAAGCGTTAGGTTTGTACCGGAGCCATGTGGAGTGAGGGTACATCCATCCTGTCATACTAAAGCACCACTACTTCAATTATATCACTATGAAAGCCTTAAGAGGGGGAATATGTTGCACACAAGAGCTTTCATACGCAAATCTGTTTGTGGTGTAAATAAATAATTCATACACTCAAGTGATGGTTAGCTTAGCATAAAAAGTGGAAACAGCTGCACGTTGATTTTAGTACAAATGAATCGACTATTGAGTTAATTAGTGGTGTTTTCTCCAAACACTGAATCCTTGAGTCCCCAGCAACACACCTGTGAAGTGGATCGGATGCATGTGGTTGTTTTGTCAATTCAATACATCTCTCAAAACAGGCACTATTGTTTGATAAAATCTCTGTTAAACACCAAGGTGCTAATGCTAGTTAAAGGGATTTTTTTTATGCAGTGGACACACACACACACACACACACACACACACACACACACACACACACACACACACACACCTCACTGCAGCGTTACCTTGATTGGTCTCCAAGACAGGAGGGGCACCTTTGGCCCTGCGCTCTGAATTTTTCACCGACTTGTGTTTGCACCTGTCAACAGCTCGCGCGGCCACCTGCTAATTAATATTTAGCATTTCCGTCTGCAGCACTCTCGACATCAATTCAAGAGGTTTCAATAATTAGTGTTATGAACATGTTGACCACAGCTGATAATACTGACAACCAATATATCTCAGTTAACCTGAGAGAACACTTCAGCCGTTAACAAACACATTCAAACACTGATGGTGAAAGCATCATGACCAGTTAGAGAACCTTCGAAACATCCTCTGGACCAGCCAGGGATTTAATCCGGAACCTTTCAATAGCCAGACAAACCCCGCTTAACCTCCTGAGCCACAGCAGCTCAACTGAGTCTTTTTATTGTCTTTTCCTGGAATCAATATGATGAAATGATCATGTTTGTGCAAACAATAATCCTCTGTCTGCTACAGAGATTAACCTCTGTGATATCACGGACCTCAAATGAGCTTTGAATGTGTGCATACGTCCGACATGGGGAATGTTCTTATGAATTTCATGTCCTGGTCACAAAAGGATTATTGTACACTTCTTAGACGACAGTAAATCATAGATAAATAAATCTAAATGGTTTATAATCCTTATAGTATTTAGAGACATTCACAGGGGGCACCAATGGGCGCGATGGCATTAGATCCAGGCAAAGAACAAATGGCGATGCACGAGCCAGAAGATAGCAGGTTGCTGTATCTGTCAGCTTGGAGATTAGCTGACTGAGGATGAAGTGCGTGTTGGGATCCAGCATGTCCAGCATGGTGAAGTGCAGGAGGTATCAGGGCCCAGAGTCAAGCCAGATGTTCATCTTCAAATGTTGTACGCTAATCCCTCCAACATCAAGATAAAATAGCCTGCAGCCAACATAACCCCACCGGGGAAGCAGTTTGACTAAGACGTCAACTCGATTCTCGGGGTAAAGAGGACGGGAGGAGGCAGACAGGACGTTACAAGTTCTTGGTATCACAGCTGAACGTTTTCGGCGAAAGCTTCAAAAACAGCGAACTCAAAGAGCCATCGAGCGATGAGTATCCACGACATCAGGCAGGAGATGAAAGCTCTGAATCACATCCCTGGCGTGCGTTCCCACTTGGCTGTGCACCTATCTCTCCTGTTAGAAACACATCAGTCTGACAGTGTGGCATTTCAGGGATGCCAGACTCTCTGGAGCACACCGGTGTAGTGACAAAGCCCATCAGGGAAGCCGGAGAGAACGAGGGCAAACCTGTCAGTGTTGTGGCTCGAGCTGACAAATACATATGGCTCCATTCCACTGACCAAACATCATAAGCGCAGCAGAATCGGAGGCTTCGTTGGCGTTTTGAGGGACACTTCAGAAAACGATTTCATTAACCCCGGTGCGCTCTGACTCTGAGACCCCACTCTGCAGCTGTGAGCATCACTCGGTCTGACGAACAGAGGTCCATAAAGGAGCCCAGTTCAGCGGCAGCCGCCCATCAGGGCATTTACAGATGACTTCACAGTCACACGGAAATCAGTCCAATGCAAGAGTGAGTAGGAGCTCTGAAGGATGCTGGAGTGGGCTGCGATGCTTTTCACACAAGCAAAATCAAAGTCTATTCTGCTGAGGAAACGGAGGTTCAGGTTCAAAGATAGAGCAGAGCTTCTAAAACTATTTACCTTCACAACCTCTCTGAATGAATTAAAGGCTTCTGGCCGTGCATTTATTGTTTCCAGTCGCTCACCAACTTGGCTCAGACACCCAATTATTCTGTCTTCCTTGGACATCAATGGAACGTCGGCGCCACATTTACAAAGTGTCCGTCCTCTGGCCTCCTTCCCTCTGAGGAACAGCTGTAGTCCACTCAGCCATCATCTCTCTAATCTATTCCAGCACCTGTTCCGGAGGCTTTCTCCCTCAGAGAAGCCAGAAGAAGAGATTCAAAAGGGGTCGGTAATTAAATGACATCTTTCCTGCTAAAGTGTCCGACAGCAGCCTCGTCCACAATTCTCAGAGAGTCATGAGCATCATCAGGTGTCAGTCTC
>CAAKHC010013305.1:0-14577 GCA_901007825.1 Macroramphosus scolopax
GTGAAATGGAACTCTGGGGATAAAAGATGAATTGTTCATCAGACAGAAGGCCAGCTAGACTGATGAATATATATATATATATAGTTCACGTACAACATTTACCTGAAGAAAATGTGCAGGGCACCCTACTGTAAATTGAATACATGTAAATGATGTCTGCTGAAGATTTTTGTGAAATACAATGTTTGACTTGGCTATAGTTTTCTTATGTCATACTCTTAAAATGACTACGTATCTTGGCCCATCAGTGACAAAGACAGTGGTTTCGCAGTATCCTGTCATAGCATTCTCACACATTATTGGACTAATTATAATAATTGTTGTCCCTGTTAATCATGTAGACCCAAAAAGTCAGCAAAATGTGACCTAGTTTTTAAATACTGGAATTATTCCACTGGTTGGCATAAACACGGTGACTTGATATCAGGGTTATATTTCTAAACATTTCAACACATGTTCCCTAATATATAGAGTATGCATGGTTCTTTCATATGTGAAACATATCAGTGTTGTTTAACTCACGTGCAGAGGTCAAGGTTGAAAGGAGTGCCGTTGAGCTGTAGCGTAATTTCATGCTGTGTGCTTACAACGAACTCTTCTGAACTTGGCTGGCCAGGACTGGGTCCAGCAGGGACCACCCCTAGCTGCTGGTGCAGACACTAGCACACATAGAGAAACACACATTTACATCTGGAAAACAGTCAGACATCCTCAGTGGAGGACCGTATATTTTTTGTGCACCTACCTGGAAGCAATGCTCCGACACCCAGGACACCACCACCTCAGTGTGCAGTTCATTGTTGACTGTCAGGAATGCCTCATCCATCTTTAGGATTGTGTGCACATTACGGTGGTTGTCAGCTGTAGTAGGAATTTGAAGCAAACATTATGAAAATTAGTCAAAATACAGTTAGTGTACAATGAAGAGAAAAGCAGAAAAGAGGCTTCCTCCTTAGCTAACCACACCCATCTGAGAAGCTAATCTGTATTGGAATGGCGTTATGTTCATTACTAAAATGATAATTGTCACATGAATCAAGTGCATAAGCATAGTCTAAATCTGATTCATATTTTCTAACTCCACGTTTACTGTACAGGTCAAATAACAATGCTTTTCTTTGAGTTAATACCCTTATAGGAGCTAAAGCCGTGCAACTACCGAGTTGTAACTTACCTCAACGCAATAGTTCAAAGTTAAAGTTACCGCTTCTTCTCTAACAAATGATTTATAGTATTGGCTTGATGTATTGCCGGATTAAAGAAACAGATAAGCAGCTAGAAAAAAAACGAAAAGCATGTGAGAAGCCTGAAGTTACGGATGCAGACACCACTGGTCACATGCAGAAATAATCCGCTAAATACCCCAAAGAGGGAATTTTAAACGTCTGGAGCTCATACTTGGGAAGTCAAGTTACTACTTTCGGTTGACCCTCAGTTGAGTAAAAGTTAGCTCTGAGCTAAAATCGTTTCGTCTAACTTAACGTTCATTGTCAAATACTTAAATAGCGTAAATGTATATCGTTCTGTATCTTATATTCAGATGGTTGACTAACGCCTTTTTGTCGATACTGGAAAGGAATTTAAACAAACACGGGGGAGAAATGGCTGAGGTATTTGACTGAACTGTTGGCTATTAAAATTAGCTTTTAAGCTAACTTAGCTACTGAACACAGTCTTAAATCGTTTTCCTCAATTGTCGTGTATACTTACAGGCAGACATTTCAGCTGTCAGTGGTGCCACCAAAACGCCTGTGAACAAAGCGACAGCAGCCAGAAGAAACATATTGTATTCTCTCGGTTTTGTCATTTCGTTCTGCTTCGCCTCGTTCGCTGCTACAAGAGATTTTTCATTTGTGTTTTTGTTTTTGTTCCTAATTGCCATAGTACTTCCGACCTCTCTTCGCTTTGACATAGTGGAAGCGAGAAGGGACAAAGTACAGTACAAACATGTCCTGTTTACTTCCCAGCACCATCACTGGCCACGTTTTTAAAGTTGTGTGTTTGTATTGCTTGTATTTGTTTGGTGAGCCTAACATGAAAGTCCAAAGGCGACTTGCTAGTTTAGGTGATGTATATGTGATTGTCGATAACCAAATGATGCCTTCTCTGTTAGCATGGGCTGTGATTGCTGCTTAAACAGAGAGTTTATTTGGAACGAGGCACATGCAGTGTACTGTGAAGTACTCAATGTATGTGTCTACATGCTGTATTGTTCCGTTTCTCGGTAACTGCAGAGGAATGGTTTGATGGAGTCTACACCCTGCATACCACACAGCAATTTAAGCCAAGCGTCCACAACTGAGGCATGCGCATAAACTGTAGCAGCAAGGATTTCAAATCGATTATCGAGTGAGTAAACGTCGCCTCCTAGCTGACCAAATCTATCACAATGGCGGATAAACAAAATTCCCAGAAAAGGTAATAAGAACATTGGTCTGTACATGACGTTAAACTGCTGTATAAAGTGTTAATAATAAACACAATGACGATTAAGTAGCCACTATGAAGTAAACATGTAGCCGGTTTCAACGGCTAAGTGATGTAGTTAGCTAGCATGTTAGCTAGGTTTACACCTTCCATCATGTTTCTTTTAAATAAGTTAAGTACTTGCAAACTTTATTTTTTGCAGTGTCAAGATAGCTGCTGGAGCTGTTGTATGTGTTGAAAGTGAGATCAAGGGAGATGTCACCATAGGTAAGCTATTTCTCTCTGGGTCACTTGCAAGTAATGTTATTGACGGAAACTTGTGAAAACCATTTCTTAACTTTAATCTGATCTGTCTGTCAGACAATTTCACCACTTTACACACGTGTAACTATTTCTCAGTACCTGTCTTTGTGCTTATTCAGGCCCCAGAACAGTGGTCCATCCGAAAGCTCGTATCATTGCTGAAGCAGGACCCATTGTCATTGGAGAAGGCAATTTGATCGAGGAGCAAGCTGTCATCATTAATAGGTAATGCAAGATTCCCACGCATCTGTGTGAAATGATCCAGTCTTTTATCCATCACTGAGTATACGGTCTCTGTTTAATCATTATAGAGACAAGCTTGTTTTTCTAACCAACAGTTATCCAGAGAACATCATACCAGATGCTGAGGTGGAACCCAAGACGATGACCATTGGTATAAACAACGTATTTGAAGTTGGCTGCGGTATCCTTTTGATTTAGTTGACTCTTGATGTCATTTTATAACCATGTTAAGATTGTGAACGTTCAAAAATCCAATTTTGCCTGAACTGGTTATGCAGTATCACAAGCCCTGAAAATTGGGGACAACAATGTTATCGAATCAAAAGGTGGGATGTTCACATGTTTGACTTTCATTGTGGATAGATGTGAGTTTTAACTGAAGAAAAAATCGATGAATTAATCACTTATTATACGTCCTCTATTCTGTTGGATAGCTGACGTTGGCAGGAATGTGATCCTCACCGGTGGATGTATTATTGGGGCCTTCTGTCAGGTCAACACCTGCGAGGTCATACCTGAGAACACGGTCATCTACGGCTCTGGATGTATGAGGCGGGTACAAACGGAGAGACCGCAGGTAAATGGGTGCACACATGCATTTCTTAATCAGAAGTATTTGCCATGTCTGAACCTTTCTACATATGCATCTATTGAAAAATTACATGCATAGAACTACACTTCAGAGATATTTGTCTTAGAGGGCTTAAAATCCAAGACACTCTGTCACTGAGTTGTTTTTTTTGTTTGCTGTAATCAAATATAGTTTTGTTCCTAATTTCAGGTATACTTAGTGGTACAAAGTTTTGAAATATGGCCATGTTCAAGTTTACCACATTCAGCCTTTAATGTCTTCTGCTTCTGAAAACCTTTTTTGTCTTCACAGCCACAGACACTTCAGCTCGACTTTCTGATGAAGATTTTACCGAACTATCACCATCTTAAGAAAACTGTTAAAACAGGCCACGCTGCTAGTTAAAATCCTAAAAACATCCTTGGTATACTATTGTAAATGACAAACAGGTTTAAATAGGTAATGCTGAATTGAAGCATGAATGTATATAATATACTGTCTGTACCAAGCTTCATCAGTACTTTTCACACTGATGTTTTCTACTCTTAACAGCTGCACAAACGTTTCATCTTTGTCTAGCTTTGCTGATGTATCATTTGATTGATTAAATAATCTTAAAAATGCTAACCCGTATTCATTTATGATCATGTAAATGTAGTTGCTGGTAATGTCTGTTTTTTAAAAGGCACTGTATAGGAATTTGTAGCGTTTTCAGTGTCGATCCATTTTTTAAACTTGGGGAAAATAGTTGCCTTACTTTAAACCGTTGATTCTAAATTTCAACTTCAATGCAAAACCTGGACTTTCCATTGTAGTGAGTTTACAGAAGGCCTCAGGAAAGACATGCAATGCTGTCCTGTAACAGTGTCATTTATTAAAATAAAGTTCACAGAATTCTCGTATTTTAAAACATAGTATGGTGCTTTAAAGGAACACAATTACAATATCTTGAAATTAAAAGGAATTCAATTAAGAAGTAGTAACGTCCAGGATGGTTCACGACGGATGAAATCTAAATAACAGTTCCTATTGAAAAGATGGAAAGTTAGCAGTGTTTGAAGAGTATTACCTCAAATGTCATCTTCCTCACAAAACCTTTGTGATAAATAAAGTAAAATTAAGAAATACTATTTACACACTTCAGCCTCATTTGCAGCTTGTTTACAGTAACCCCTCGAAGGATGGTAGCTTCGGCAACATTATTCTGTGCCGTAGGGTATCAGTAATCCTTTCTTCTAAAGGTGCTTCAGTTATTGATCAATAGCCAAGAAGAATTCTTAAATGTAGTTGCGATTCACTCGTAATGTAATAAACGATCAATGATGACTGCAAGGAGAGGAAAAGAAGCTGGTTGGTTGACAAGCAGTCATGAAAGTCTTTACTGTACATAGGTCTCCTCCAGCTGTCACTGAATTACACATTCTACACTGCTGAAGGCCTTCAGCAGCGAGGGAAAAGGATTTCACTTCTTTACAGGCACACCATCTGTATAGTCCTCCAGTACTCCTGCCAGATGGTTGTTGTGAGTCTTGAAGTGTCTCTTCCTCTGCCCACCTTGCTTCTTCCTCTTATGAACTGGTAACTGCAGGGAGCAAAGACACAATCAACACAGATATACAATGAGGTCCATTATTTCTAGTGACATACATTACAAACGGCTATTCGATTTGGAGAGTAAGAATGAATATTGATATAGTTGAGACCACGAGACACTGACCGCTTTCTTTGGTCCTGATTCTTGCATGGAGGAGATGCCTTGCTTTTTGAGATATTCTTCAATCTTCTCTTCATCTATGGAATCCACTGGAACGCTCCTCCACAGTTTCTGAAACTCTACAATTAAAGCACAAACATATTCTTAAAACAGTCACAAAGAGAGTCATCGAACCGCATTAGAGCTGAGAGACGAAGCTGTCTAATTCTCACCTTCATCCATCACAAACTGGCAGTGCTTGTCATTGTAGAAGAGGATCTTCTTCTTATCTGGTTTTGTTACAAATATGATCTGATCCCCCAGGGCCTGTAAATGATCATGTGTTCTTATGTTATTGTTTTATGGTTCAATCCCTACAGGTTGAGGTACAATTAAGTACCTGATCATACAAGAGTACAGGACAAAGGTGAACATCTCGTGCAATAAGCGACAGAATTTTGTTACATCTGTTTTGTGCTACCTTGATGGCCTTAGCAGAGTTGGGCAGCCCCTCCTCTACGTCGTCCAGCAGCACTCCTCCCATGCCCAGCTGGTCGTGTTTGTCCAGCAGCCTCAGTAAAGCTTTCTTGTCCTTCAGGTTATACTTGGGCTTGAAGCCATACGTCCCATCCCGGACATCAATTTTTGGGTTGTTGACCAAAGCCTGAGATCAGCAGCGAGGAGTGAAAGTGATTTCAGGTTTGCAGTCTAGTTATTTGGTAATCAGCTGGGATATGAGCAGATTTATTGACACCTTTTTTAAGATGAGCATTTTGTAAATAAAATACGCAAGATTTCTTGCCTAGATTTTCCCTCATGAAAAATAAACTTGATAGGCTCTTAATATTGCATGGATCTCAAAGAGATGAAGTAAGAGCCATTTGTGAAGCTTGTTTTTTCCCACCCACAGTTTTTATTTCACTAGTAGCCAGAGTATCCATTTTTGTTGCCGTCTTCTGACGGTAAATGTCATCATGTAGTTTGCTATCAAAGAAATTTGAACCAACCTCAGTCATGAGCCATTGCTTCTGTTTCATGCTGATATCAAGAAGTTTGGTTTCATCCAGGATCTCCTCTAGGGTCAGGAAGTGTGTATCACCATTCTGATGCCTTGTCTAAATAGAAGAAAAACAAGGACAGATAAGCACATGGATGTGTGTGAAGAATCAAAACACATCAATAAAAGTATTAAACATGCAATTCTTAGACCCTCACCGTTGAAAAGGTTTAGCTAAATGTCTACAGAAATGTACTGTGTCATTCCAACTGCCAGGGGATTTTACACACTTTAAAAGCTCGGAGTTCACTGAATATCACAGAAATGCACACATTCAAAGGAAGTCTGTCAACATGCGTGTGAGATCTGCAGTGAGGGATGTGTCAGACAGCTGGTGTGACAGGGCCTGGTTGCCTCTCTGCAGAGCAACAGTAAGATAAACAAGCTGTTTGCATATCAAAAGAAAGACTAGGGAGCAAATATGACACGTCTGACACACTGGGAGAGCGAAAAAACAAGTTAAGCTTTTGCTATTGCTTCGGTAGAAATTAAATTGATCCCATTGGATTGAAGTGTGTGAGTTCACACCTTGCATTAAATATATATGTTATATATGGGTCAAATCATGCAAGAATAAAATGTATGTATATAAAGCAAAGCTTATATTTTTCACAGTGGATTGCTTGGACCAATCCATCCGTTTATTTACAATACTGACATTTCAATACTATTTAAGTTTTTTCTGGCGTTGTGCAATAAAAATAATATGCTGCCATTGACATTTAAATGGGTACGTACCTCCACTTTAACAGAGGACATTAATCCTTCAATGTTGCCCAGTCCACATTTGTGTTTTTACTGCTAAAAGAAGGTGGATACATGTGGCACAGACCACCTCTGAATGTGGTCTGAGTATTCAGATCACTCAATATTTACTTTAAGAATTCTGAGTGTGTTCACACCTGGACTTAGAGAAGTCCACTTTGATCAGATCAATCAGGACAAATGTTAATAACATGTCAGAAAAAAGGGCCATTGAGACCTAATTACCTCAACCACATTCAGAGGTGGCTTGGGATGAATTCTGATGACAGGAGTGAACTAACATACTTGGAGCTGTCTCCTTGTGATCAGAACACTCAGCTTGCATGTTGAAAAAAAAAAGACAAATACACTCGCCATTAAACTTAACTTAATCTTACCTTCATATAATTGACAATCTTAGCAAGGCAGCCAAACTTGTAGCCGGAGCTCGTCTTTATGTTAAAATTGCCATTACTAGACTCTGTGGGGAGAAAAGAAAAATCAGTTAAGACAAATTATTCTCAAGCCATATTAGACACATAAAAAACCCTTAATGTTAGTTAAGTTCATTAAACTAAACTGCGCTCTGAACATTGCAGTTGGGGTAAATATTGACACAGAGCCTGCAACCATAAAAAAAAAAAAAAAAGAAAGCACTCAGGCTATAACAATTTGAAGAAGAGCACTATTGACTAATGATGAAAGCAACCTAGCTGGCTGACTGTATCAGAGTTTATCGATTTGTTTCCAGGTGGTATCCTCTTAAACCGCAACAATGGTACTGCACAAAAACATTTTGATGTATTATCCATTTGAGCAGCATCAGCCTTCCCCAGGTTGTCTACATGTTCAATTTCAAGAAGCAGGAAGTAGATAGTGACCAGATTTGGGTGTAAACAGATTCAATGAGTAATGTATAGAGTTAATATACTCGATTACTTCTGTTACAGTCAATCATGTGATTTGTGAACAGTTAGGAGAACAGAGTCCTTAAATATCCTAAAAATTCTGCAGGTCAGCATGAGAGCAATCAGTTAGCTGGTCCAATTCTCTGTTGGAGTCTAATAATGCTGCTCCCCCTCGAGGCTGAGGTCTGAACCCAACACACTCCAATCAAAGCTGAAAACAGACACTGATTCATGAATGATTCATGGCAGGGGCGGGAGCTTCTGTTTCTGTGAACTGCTCTGTGGGCAGGACACTGAAAATGTGACAGGCCAGTTAACAAATGGTGCAGAGGCAGGGCCAACGGAGAAGAGCCAATGATGCAGGCGTCTCAAGAGCTGTGGAGCCGAGACATGAAGAGCTGCAAGGAGTGGCGGGGGGGAGCAAGCAAGAGCATGCGTGACGGCTGAAAGTGCATGACAGTGCTTAGGAGGAAAACACGGTGAGGAGAGAACGCAGAGGAGGGAGAGGAAAACAGAGCGATAGGTGGGGCACCAAGAAGAAGGAGAGAGCGCATCTGTTGACTTGCATCCTCTAAAGACTAAGCCAGACACACAGGTTAGTTTCAATATTTCTTAGAATTGCAACCTCAGAATAATATGTGTGTGTGTTTTGATATCATTGGATCATAAGAATACTACAGGATGTAGGATGATCCCTACAGGTTTTAAGCAAGTAATCCAGCATTCCCAGGATTATTATACATCGCTGAATTCAGTCGATTCAAAAAGACGATTCTTTCGGCATTAGCCAAATTCTGAATTGCAAAAGCATTTATGTAACGACATGAGCAAAAATGTCATTCAATATAGCAACAAGACAACGACGCTCTTTAGCGATGATATTTAGGCCAAGACTGAGTATACATGCTATTAAATAAACATGACTGTCTCTGTCTGCAGTCGTCCCACTTGAACACCCAGCATCTGGAACTCTGAGGTTGTACTCATGTGAATATTGTCTGTGTTTGCAGAGATGCATGGCTCAGTGCAAACTGAAGCACTCAGGACAAATCAATGAGGGTCTGACAGCTGTGAGGAGCCAGGCAGGGGCATTAGACGAGCATACATGTGTGTGTCTGGTGAGAGCCTCCTGCTGGGTAACGAGACAACAATATCTAGCTCAAGACGAGACCAGACAAGACAAATTAGCTAAGAGGCACAGTCAGTGGTTTTCATGGCTCTCTCAAACGGAAAAAAAAACCGACTTTATTTGATGATGTTGTGAAGTAGCGTGGGATGATGGCAATCGTTGCCTCGTTACATCTGATGCATCTCAGGCAGAAATCATGTCAGGGGCGAGGTGCTATATTACAATATTCCAAATAAAGCAGAATTTCAACAAACTTGTTGGAAGGGTATGTAATCTGCACTCTCAGAGTCACCGTCTGTCAACAGGATTATGCACAAGCTACACGCTCCCGTGCATATTATTATTATACTGTTTTCTGATAAAACAGTCCGGAATATGTCTATAAGTGT
The DNA here is from genome assembly GCA_901007825.1 of Macroramphosus scolopax. Classification (NCBI taxonomy): domain Eukaryota; kingdom Metazoa; phylum Chordata; class Actinopteri; order Syngnathiformes; family Centriscidae; genus Macroramphosus; species Macroramphosus scolopax. The sequence goes on from CAAKHC010013305.1 coordinate 9,465, forward strand.
AACCAAGAGCAATTGTAGACTGAGAAGTACATTATTTATGTCATTTAAACAACCCATGTACTGTAAAGGTAACCCTGTCTAGAATGTCATTCTCCAACATGTTTTGTTTGTGTGTTGGGGGGCTGCAGCAGTTTGTAATTACCTTCCCGTATGATTTAAGAAATAACACAATTAATATACAGATTTTCGCTAGCAAAGCAAAGAAATTAGGCACTTGGGTCCTGCGGTTATATAGAGTGATCTCCTGAGCCAACTGATGCCACTTCAACAACAGGTTGTTTTAGGTTTCAGTTTCAGGTAACCTGGAACACCAAGCTTGCAATTGCACCAAAGTACAGTCTCACAAGCAACACAGGTCAAAAGCTAAGACACAAAATTCATGATTTAAATCCTGTGTTTTGACACACAGTAAAGCCAGTTAGAGTTGTACATCATACTTGACTTTATATGATTTAGAAAGAAACACATAAACAATGTAACATGGGATTAGCATGATGTAAGGAGATGCAATAATGCACTACTTTCTCAACCAGCTTCTGTGGTTCCCTCAAGCAATCTGGGTCAGGTGCATTGGTCTCAGTATATAAAGTGTGTGTGTGTCTGTGTTGAAAAGTGTGTAGAGCATGTAATGTGTGCGTGGGCTGAGTTACTGGCATGCGGTTCCCTGTGGATTTAAAATGGTAGGTTGAAATGTGAAGGGATCGCAGAGGAAAGACATGAACTGCACATTGCAGAACATCTTTCAACTCCATTGCTAGAATTTAAATTCCTTCACCACAACACTGTCAGGCATAAGTCCAATGTTTGATGTACAGTCATCGTTTGATAGTCTGTTCTGAGCAGATGCTTTCAGTAGGTTCTGTGTTCTTTTGCAGTACAGCCTTTATTTCGAATAACAAACTGTCATCTCATTTCAGTAAAAAACCTCTCTGCAATGACAGATCTAGGCTAGGACTCACTTTGCATACACAGTGATGCTACAATGTAACCTTTAAGGACGCGACACCTTATATAGCTGATAAAGATGTAGTCTCATTGCGATAAGATCACAGCAAGAGAAGAAATGCATATTACTCTTACAGAGAAACTGCTTCCACTATTCCACATAGAAATAATTCTTTCTTTCTGTTTATTTCTTCCAACCAGAAGTCATGGCCAACATCACAACAACTATACTCCCAAGTAATCTCTCAGCACACCAAGAGGCAGTTCCTCTCCCCCTAGTCTCTTTGCAGGTCCAGGAGATCTACCCCTTTCATGATGGCTGGAATGTGGCTTGCTTCATCATCCTTCTGCTCTTCATCCTCACTGTTCTGTCTCTGGCCGCCTTAGCTGTGCTCTATGAGCTACTGGACTGTGGTTGCTGTGCCAAGGGGAAGACACATCACCAACTACAGGAGGAGGGGCCGGGAGGCTGCAGTAAACTGATGACCAACATTTGCAAGCAGCCAGAATCCCACACTGAAGTGGTATAAGAACAGCAAGGACGAAGTAGGAATTAGATTTTTATTGCTAAACTGAGCAATCGCACAGTGTTGAGCCTCATGTCCTCAGAACAGAACTTTTAAAACTCCTCATAGGGGTTCACTTGCTCACACTGCTGAGGGACAAGACTAGATAAGGTAACAGATCACTGTAAAGTAGGATGGGGGTCAGTCTCTCACAAAAATTAAGCTAATCTAATTAGCTTTTCATTTCTGTTCAGAGTGAATCTTCACACACCACTTCAGACACAAAGCAGACCCTGACAGCCATATTTATCGAAGATAAACCAGTTACAGTACGGTATACTGGCAAAAGTACCAATAGTGTGGCCTGAAGAACACATTTGCAATGCTATAGAGTGAAGACTGTGACCGAAGGTGTTAAACAGAGTGGTTGTTTTTTTTTGCTTTGTTTTCTTTTAAGGCAGCATGCCCACAACATGTATGCACAAAAAACACTAATCCGACTGGATATTAATGAGTTTCAAAAGTGATATTGTGCCATGTCACTACCCTGTGTGCTGCACATGTTGACCTGCTGGATAGAAATGAGCTGCTATGAGACATGGTAAAAATGTTGAGTACAGTCAGGAACAGCTGTACACATCTAAGAACATGTTTATTGTTGTTTCCTTACAGGAACTTATAACCAATAAATAAACTGGTGAAAATTAGTCTGACATCATCATTGCTTTTCCTTACTTCTGTGTTTCTCTCCTCTTCGTATGTCAGTTGTGAACATGTTGAGGATTGCAACATTATTAAATGTGAAGTGACACTTGTCTTCTGCACTGTGATGTAATTTACCGTCATATTGAGCACAGTGTGTTATTTTACATGCCTTACCACAAAATGCCTAATAAATTGTCAATGAATTATGTTGCAGAGTTTTCCTTTTTTATAGACAATTGAAGGAAAGGTTTTATTGATGTTGCAATTTGAGGCTTTCACTTTATATTTCAAAATATGTAACACAGACTTCCCTTTCTCTAAGTGCTTACTGTCTGATTATCTATGTTTACATCATGGCAGTGTTTCCCCTACCATTTGCTGATAACAAAACCACCTTTAAATAAATAACACCAAGTTATTTTTTCACATCCTGATGCTTCATTGTTGCATATTTTCCGGTGCACAGGTCTCCCCTATGCAGTCTACCATTACATACATAACGTCAAAACAAAACCATGTATAATATATTATTCAAACTGCTTTTCTGCTACACTTACCAGAAGTGGCTTTTGACCCTGAGGAGCCCTCCTTGTCAACTTTGGGCTTCTTCTTCTTGTGTGAACCCGACTCTGAGGCAGCTGGTCTCTTCTCGACAGCAGGAGTTGACAGCGCTCTTTTCTTGAACAGCTCCCTCTCCCTTAACAGAGCTGGATCCATTCTGAATGGCAGCAAAGACCATATGTTAAAAAGACCAAATACTTCAAGAAAAACAAATCGATCACGTAAATATTCACAATACAATACAATGAGAAGACTGATAAAATCCAATATTTTCATATCTATACCACAACACAGGTGTTATAAAGACTGCTTATTCACGGTTGGACTAAGGCTTGGAGACCCTGAGGTATATCAGGCTTCTTATACTCTTCTGATCCCCTGCAGCTCCACAAATTGTCTAGTAGTTTTACATCCAGTTTCCCATCAAGTTCATAGAAATGCAGGACCACTCTTTGATGATATTCTACTTTAGTGGAGTAAATGATCTCTCAAAACATATCTGATGACCACTTGTTTTTTAGTGCCCCGGTGCTGCTGACTAGTTTGTCAGTTTGGTAGATTAATTCAGCCTGGACCACATAAATTCTAACAAGCTCTACCCGTTGTCAAACGACAAATGATCCATTGTTGAGCTCTCGAAACACGTAGAAACAATTGTCATCGATGCGAACAATCAATAGCTAAAATGGAGACACATGCAAATGTGAATATGAATGATCAGTATCAAGTTCATTTGACGAGTGAAAGGTCAAGGTAGCCAGATATGTGCACTTAAATTTAACAGATGATATAGGCCACCGCGGCGGTTAATAACTACCGTTAGCTAACTAGCCAGGTGTCGCCGTCTGTTCAGCTTGCGGTTGTCACGTCTTATAGTCCATCTTACCTCACGGAATAACACTGGTTAACATTATCCAATTCATGTAGCTGTTGTGTCTACTTTAGGTAACGTTATTTTGATTACAGAATAGTTAGGCAAATTGACAGAGCGTTACTAGCTTGTCAGTTAACGTTAGCTTGGTAATTTGTTAGCAAACTAATATCGTTTTGTTACCTGATAGTGTTCCTGTTTTCAGAATTAGTGATGGGCTAGTCCGAGAGGACTAACGTACACTTTCGCCAATAAACGACACACTTTCTCCAACAAGTCGCCGTTTTGTGTTATCCCTTCTCTCTGTCTTGTAATTACCTAACTAACTTCATACATATAATTGTTTTCTCATGCTGCGCTTCCGTTTTTTGTTCGACTCTTCGGCTATCGACAGCTTATCCCTGAACAACGTCATCGTCACAACTCTGGAAAAAGGACAATGCCCAACACAACGTGGTGAACTATGAGGAAACAAGCTAAACAAATCAGTGGAAAATTGTTCCAACAATATATAGAAACGACATAAGCATATGACTTTAATGTCACGGTAATGTGACTATCATAGAGGGAATGAGACAAACTAAGGCTGTATGTTACTGCTGTTATGTATTTTGCTGCAATTACAGAAATGACAGTCTACATTTAGCAGGAACAGTATGGCTATTTGTCAATAACAATCCATAGTTTCTTTGCTTTGTATGAAATTATTCTCCATTTTCTTCTAATTGTTTTGATTGCATTCATTCAGAATACTGTATAGCTCATTATCCACTTCCCTGCACCTCAATGCAAAGATTTTCTACCATATCAAAGAGGCCAGATTTTTAAGTGTGTACAAGTTGGAAGGGCGCCTCTTAGTGGTTGTTTTAAGCTACTGCCTCACACACATTAGTAGGCTATATCTTTTGTTTCCTTTCTGCAATTTGTACAAATAATTTGATGAAACTGAAATTTGAAATGGGCTGGTCAAGTAAATATTTAATTGCTACGTATAAAATTATTATATTGTATATTATTTGATAAATGATACACATTTTTTTCCCTTAAAGCAATTAACTACTATGATGTGCCTTTAGCGCAACATTGGCTACGACTTGTACTTTAAATCCTTCTGTACATTGATCAGCAAATATTCCGAATCGTTTTCAGTCATTGCTTCCAAATATGTGCTGTATGGATGAGTGGGTGCGAGTTGTAAAAGGCCATAACTTCCACAGTCCAGGTAGTCCTTTTATGAAACTGAGTGCATCAGTTCATCCAACTGGAGCTGAAGTTTGCTGTGTACGATTCCACCCCTGGGTAATCAAGTGGAAGAAGAGGTGCGATAAGGTCACAGAATAACAAGGTCACTAAAAGCAAATAGAGAGCTAAGCACGCAGAGGCAGCAGAGAGTGGAATAAGAACCACAGAGTCCACTGCAGTCAGCTCGTCTGTAGGAGGGGGAAAGCTGCTCACTTGGGCCTCCGAAGTAAATGTCCCATGCAGTGATGGTTCATCTCCTTTCGTCTCCATCTGAAAAAGACAT
>CAAKHC010013306.1:0-13444 GCA_901007825.1 Macroramphosus scolopax
CCCTCTCTCCCTCTCTCTCTCTCTCTCTCTCTCTCTCTCTCTCTCTCTCTCTCTCTCTCTCTCTCTCTCTCTCTCTCTCTCTCTCTCTCTCTCTCTCTCCCTTCGCCGTGGACTCTCCTTCAGTGGCTCTTCTTATCTCCTTGTTCTCCTTCATGTCAGTGTTGAGTTGAGTCGAGCCATCCCACATGAGCAGGAATGTCTTAATGAACCCCACTTAGTGAGCTGGACGTCGGTGCTGGCAGGCCGGGATCCACCGTCGTTCTATTTTGGCTAAAATGACTTCAGTAAATAAAGTAATAAAACACAATACAGCAATTATGGTCACTCACATTATTCAGGTTGTAGGAGCAGGATTGCTGCTCGTAAACAACAAACATATCCTCTGATAATTAAAGAGGAAATATCGGACTGACTCAACTCAAACCAGCAGCAAGATTTATGTCTGTTCCACAAAGAAATCTTTGCATTTTTCTTCCTGACAAAAGAAGTTTAGGAGACAATTAAGGATGAAAAGTTCCCATTTTCAGATCTTGTGTATTCAGCTCTTCTGTCCTCCGGCACAACGACATCATCCACAGCTCCTCACACACACTGAGGAACGAACCAGGAACGAGCCGGTGCCAGTCTTTGGTTATACAGCTGTCATCTGCCAGCTTTATGCTCCGACCAGAGGGGGTGCGTGCATGTGTTTGTCCTCTTTCATGGGGGTGAGTGACAGGTACACAAGGATTCCGGAACTCCGAGTTCCTTCCAGAACGCTCCCGGCGTCTTCTCGGCAGAATAGAAGGAAGCGATGGAACGGCCCTCTGAGGAGGTGTGAGAGAGCAGAGCGATGAAAGGAGAGAAAGGCAACCAGCTGGTCTCGTCATCAAAAGCCCCTTTTGCTCCTTCTCATGGCCACCTGTGAGCACTCTGAACAGCCCTCATCAATTCACAGACGCTGGGCACCGGCGGACTGCAACCATGTACTGCACGTCATTAATGCAGGTGGTTAAAACGGGCAGACTTAAAGTGAGTCCTGACCACCTGAAAGGGATTCGTTATAAGGACCAGAGTCTATTGTTACTTGGTATTTTACCATGGCTACGAACATACTTCAAGTAAATAAGAAGAAGTGAGTAAGATACACACAGAACTTCTGTGAAATACTTTGAATAAACTGGCAGAGTGTAACCATACCAAGAACATCTAATTCCAATCTAATCTAAATCTAACAGAGAATGGCTGCCCGACCAAAACATTTACTCTGAGTTCAGAATATAAATACTCTAAGAGAAGATGGATAATACTCTCCGGGAGGTCTTTTCAAACAACCGGAGGACTAATGAAGCTACACGAAGCATCTCGTACACAACCTTTAAAGCAGCTGCTCCTTTATTCCATCACACAAATGGAAATGCCACAAAAGGGATGTGAAAAAAGTGCGATGAAGAAATATTTTCATTTAATAGAAAGATATTTCTTTCTTTGATGGACCGGAACGGAGAGCGTTAAAATAGTTCCGTCTGCTCCATATGAGTACACGCTCTACCATCTCTGTGTACTAACAGATACATCCAGCTTTGGTTGTGTAGATGTTAATAACTTGTGACTCGGTTTGTTTATACCCCTGGGTTCATTCAATGTGCTGATGTAGCACAAAATTAACCATAATTTAAGCAATTTCCCTGCAGGGATCGATTAAGTTTTTCCTATTTGGCTTCTGATGAGCTGAATCGTGAATCTTTTCGACACAGACACACGGATGAACAGCGGGGATTTATCAGTTGCTGATAGAAGCAAATGAACTGCTGATGAACTGTTGCCAATTAGTTTCATTGGTGGTTTCTTGAGAGTCTTCATCCCACTGATTGAACGTTTTTTTTTTCTCTCCTTGTGCAAACAACGTTCGGCCTGCTGCTTTCAACCCTCTTTAGAAGGACTAACTGTTCATCATCACGCCTTGTTTACGGCATCATCTGTTTTTCCGTTAGTAGTAGTTACTTGAGATCGCAGGTGAGTGATGCAATCGGCAGTGGGTGTGTGCAGGAGGAGGTGGGAGGAGCTACATGACGCCGCAGGTGAAATTGACCCTCATCATTGTTTACACAGACACAAATAAAGCCGTCCTATTGGAACCCCAGCAGAGGATTTTCATGGGATGATATTCCGTCGTTCCGGCTGTCCCTTTATACAGACGTTGATTCGGCCCTGTGACAGCCTCCACTAACGGCTTAATGATGCAGCATTCTGTCGCCGCATTCTGTCTCAGTGTTTGATACGAAACAGCAAGGCTGTATTTACGTAAACATGTATACAAGAGGATGAAATAACGTTCTGGGGAAATACCTCATGGACTTTGTCGGAGGTCCTTCTAGTCTTTAATATCACAATCCAAATCATATCCATCAATCAAACTACTCTTAAAGGGAGCAAAGCAAAAAACAGAAATGCACATGGAGAGCGGAGCTGCAGGGTGTCAGATCCATGGAAGGAAGACAGCATCTGGTTTTTAATTAATGCATGAAGATCAACGGGGCTCAGCAGGCGGACATGCTGCTCCAACAGAACATCTCTCAATGCCCAGTCGGGCTCAGAGTCTGAGGATTACATCATAATATCTCAGGTATGAACCGTAATGTAGATGGTTATAAACACCTTAATGAGGGAGAGGGAAGAAACAATCATTGATCATTCCTTCACTCTATCTAGTCTATCTAGATCTAATCGCCAATTGTCACTTGCTTAATACCAAAAAAATAAACACACCCATTATAAACTGGATTACAATGCATGCCGCCACATTGAAACACTGCGGCTATATTTAAACATATCGGATATTCTATTACTGTGATATCATCATGTGACACATAGTTCCATCATTGTGGCATGCAGAACTGTTGCTGGTGGACAATAGATGCACGCTCACCAGGCCGTGTTGGCCGTGGTGCAAATAACAAACCAAGTTTAGAATTTGAAGGATATGACTTGTGCTCCCTTACTGTTCATATATCCAATATATCCTTTAACCCAAATGTAGTGAAACAACATCGGAAGTTCTTCCCTTCATCAACACAACAGGCCGGCACACAACCACAGGAGTTATCTCCTTCCAAAAACCATCTACTGCATTTCCTTTACAGAAGTAATCTAAAATACAATTCACACCACGGACTTTAGAGGAAGACGTTTGGGTGGAAGAGGAGCGTGTGCAAAAGAAAAATCATAACACAAAGTTACAATAGGTTCTATATCTCAGTCTGGATTCACAAATTGATTTAAAATGAAGACGCTGAGTCTTGCGTCAGTCTGGTATTCGTAATGACCTTGATGGAACAATGTGTAAACAGATTGGTCCCAATATCACGTAAACAAGTTCCACTCTGTTCCACCGCTGTGCCCTCAAACAGCTTGATTTTAAAGAATGCTCAGATTAAGTTAAATTGTTTACATGCTTTGGAGAAACTCGGTAGACACGGCAGCCAAGGTCAAGTCATCTTACTATTTTTACCCAGGGAATTTACTGGAATGATGAGTGGTAGCCAGCATGGTGATAGGGAGGAAAAGTGGAGGATGTATGAAGAGATGTTTACTGTATGTGACCTTAACACAATCTCTTGTATTTCTGGTTGTGTTTGTAACAAGAATGCTGCGTCCCTGATGTCCCGAAGATGATATATTGTTTCCAAACATCACAGCCTCCCGATAAGTGGAGAGAAATCTACAAGACCAAATATTATACGAGACTTATATTATGTTCATTTGCAGCTCTGTTATTCATTTTTATTCTGAGACTCTAACACAACTTATCATAATGTAAAGTTAAGAAAATATATATTTCACAGTGGCCCTCAGTTCATCCTCCCTTTTTAGCTGCTGCCTACTGAAGGCCCCGCTAAAAGCTCACTTTCTTCTGATTGGCCAGCTTCGGGAAGCCTGCAGAGGGGCAGTCCCTGTGCTTCGTGGGCCGTGTCTGGAGCAGATGACCATATAAAGACATCTGGGACATGAATGTCTCAAACAAGTTGGAGGCTGAGTGTTCAGAGCACTTTGAGCTTCTGCTCACAGGTAGAACTTTCAGTACACGTCATTATTGGAAACTTTCAGCACGAACTTGTCACATGACCTAGCAGCATGAGGTTGAAGTTCAGTTGGCTTTGAACTTAAATCTGATGATCCACAGGAGATTTTGCCATGCCATCATCCCAGTATTCCAATGGTACATAAATACTGATAATTAAATCCGTTTAATACATAAATGATTAAACACGTGATAAATAACCTCTCCATCCATATACAACCACAATCTAACATTTAACTAGAGGTTACTGCTCACTATCATCAATCTGGCAGTCATTCCTTCAGCATATGTAACTGCTCCACAGCTTCCATCAGCACATTTAGATATAGATATGCTCACTTGCTCAAAATGTGTTTTCTATAAATATTGTGTATCCGAGTCTCCTGAGCTTACAGTCAACTGTGTGTCAAGCATGTGGAGATTTGTTCTGCAGCGTCACTGCAATAGAGACACGTCGCCAAACACAAATGTGTGATGCTGCTGCTTTAAATGGTTTAATTTCACAACACCATCCAGACTGGATTCATATTATGGAAATGCAGTTTTTACTCGGTGTCATAAAACGCACATAAAACAGAATCGGAGGATTTGGCTCCGATGAACAATCACACAAATCATCCTCACTTTAAGTGCCGATGAACAATCACACAAATCATCCTCACTTTAAGTGCCAGTAATAAGACACCAGAAACGTTTCTTTCTCTTTCAGGACGCATCTAGACCTCGACAGGGTCAATCAAAACACCGTCAGTAAGCAAAGCAACACACACACACACACACACACACACACACGGGCATCCACACCGTGACTCAAAGACATTTTATTTTCATGCAGAACTAAGAGCCTCTTACGGTCGCCGGGGCCGGATGATTAATGAACAAAATCTGAATTTGACACTGAGAATGAAAACAGGCAGACCCGTGAGGAGTTGAGTGCCTCGCAGTGTGTCGTGGGAGTGAGGGCGCGTTTGAGGCTGTGTTTGTGTAGTTGTGTGTGTGTTTGCGTCAGGCCGATGGTGTTAACATTACAGCTGCCATGTGTTTATTTCCCAGTGTTCTGGTCTGCGGCGTCTCAGTCATCTCCACAGGCCTGAACAGTTACTTTCCTTCCCCAGTGCGTATGCATGCGTATACAGTGTGTGTGTGGGGGCTTGTTTTACTATATTCATGGGGTCTGAAAACTGGGAACCCACTATACTTGAGGGGTCTGACAGCTTTGCGGGGACCAATGCTGGATCCTGCTAGTTTAAAATGCTGTTTGAGGGTTAAGAAATGGTTTAAGGGTGAGACATAGGTTTTGGTTGGAGTTACTCTTCACTTGTGATGGTTCAAGTTAGAGTACGAGGCTCGGGGACACATTACCTCAAGGATGGGTCTGCACGACATAGAAGAACTCTACATTAATATTAAAGTGCATTAAATGTGTGGAGTGTAGCCATTAATGTTCACACACATGATCTGTACGCATAATCCATGTGTTATTCCCTGCTTTTGTGTGTTTATAGTTGTATGCGTCCTGCTGTCTACTCCGTGTGATTAGCCTCCCATTAACTAAGGCACATATCACCCATCGCTGGCTCCAGGACTCCTCTGTACTATCTCACTGGACAAACAGTCCTGTCGGCTCGGCCTATTCACACACACACACACACACACACACACACACACACACACACACACACACACACACACACACGCACAAGCACACGCACACACACACTCAACATCCACTCCCATCTGGACACCCATTAGGTACCTATCACAGCGTATGTGATTGCTATTGCAAAGCCATTTGGTTAAAAGTGGGCATTCTGACATCCACAAATGACCCTAAATTACAGCCTGCATTCAATTTTCCCGTCAGCTTCCTTCCTGCTAAAGACAACAAATGACGGGGCCTTGAAATAACACGGCAGCATCTCTTAATAAGTCAATAAAAGCCATCTTGGTCGAGGATGTTGAAGGTGTTAAAAAATGTTTTGCTGTGATTTCTGTTAATGGTGCAGCAAAATTCAGTAGTAGGTTTGGTTATTCACGGGGAATGAGAGTCTCTTCATGTACAGCTCATGCTTCCCCATCCAAAAATTGCTCTTTGGCCAGAGAGGAGGTGGAGGGATGATTACTATGAGGGGAGTGTGTGTGCATGGAAAACCTTAAGCCCACGTAGTCCCAGCGCACTGCGCCTGTGACAGGCAGCTTTGCACTGCTCCACCTCACCTGCTATCTGTCCATCATTGTATTATGTCGTACTGTACTGTGGGGAAAGTTCACAGGTCACATGATCAGACTATCCAGACTCTGCTTCGCAACAATAACACCATCCAAGTTGTAAATCCTGTGTTCAAAAACGACGAAACATCTGCCGTGTGTCATGTTTCTTGTGAACAAAGGTTTTATCTTGAACAACCAAAGATGTGACTTTCTGCTCATCTTGTATTAATCCCTGTATTTCTCATGTACACTAACGTCCACATGCTGGGTTGGAGCACACTAGATGGTCAGCTTGATACCAATCAAACGTGCACATTTCAAATGTGAAGATTCCAAAACGTCTCTCTCTCACTGTAAAACACTCACACACACACACACACACGCACCAACCTGCACCAGCTGTGTCTTACAAAGTCAGAGCCAGACCGGTAATCTGACTGGGATGGAAGTAACGGGATCTGTATCCATTACAGGGTGTAATACCCCTCCGTCCCGAACTATCCTCACTTCCTCTTACCTTACGACTTTTAGAGGTCGTTTCCAGAGGACTTTTTTTTCTCAAACACTCAACATACTGTATGAGCGTGTCAAGCATGTGAACCAGCGACTCTGAACCCACATGTCCTGAACTCCTGCAGCCATATGAGACTTCTGAGTCCTCCTTGTAGACCATCTCTTCTTCCTCTGGAGACGATGGTTTGTTGCCACCAACATTTTGTTTCGGACAATCGGCAGCAACACCTCACCAGCACATCAGTGGCTCTAATGAGGTGTCAGCTTTCAGCTAAAGGAACAACACTTCCTGTCAGGAAGCTTCGGAACTAAGACGCACCACCAGTAGTCAGTAAATAGAAAAGAAAATCATCATCTGTTTCTCTTTTAGCAAAACAAAAAAAAAAGTTTAAATCAGTTTGCTTTGGGCAGAACTTTTTTTTTCAACGACTTCCCGAAAACAAAGTATCCTGTTTGTTTGCTGTATTTCTTTCTGCATCACTCTCACTCTTTCCGACTGGACTGGATGTTTAACTTTAGAGGTGCTTTGTCAGCACGGGTGACAAATATCAGCGCGAACATCAAGCATGTCCTCCTGTCACTAACTTGTACATCATTGATCTCCTATAAAAATAACACCTGACAACAGACATCCAGGCAGACTCGTGACATTCAGACTTGGAAGAGTGCGTTCGGTCTCTCACACGGTGCTTTCGCTGCTGAAATAAATCCAGCAGGTGTTCAGCGACACAAACACACAAACGTAGAATAAACAGAATCTGCCAACAACTTCATGAAAACTAAAATAAGACCTCTGTGAAATGAGAGTTGGGTGGCAGAAGGCATATTCTCAGTACTGGCTGAGCGGTGTGCCAGTCAACAACATGTGTGGAGAGGTTATTTTGGCTAAACGCAGGGGTAGGTGTTTTATACTGTTAGAACAAAACCGCAAATACAGAGAGCACCGGAGTCTCATTAGGCGGGCAGTGACAAAAGCAAAGCAACTGGCAGAGCTTTGACCGTGAAAACTGATACAGCGGCGCTTATTTCCACCAAGGACAATGAAATGTAAGCTATCACGCTCACTCCTCACTTCCCAGAACTAACACTGAATTCTGCAGCCTGGCGTAGGTGGAAGGTCACAGAAGATCTGTGTGTGTGTGTGTGTGTGTGTGTGCGCGATTTATAAAGTGTGTGCATTCCCTTTGCTTTCATTTCTCCTTGAAGAACAATTGCCTCGACATTCTGCAGCATAAACTGTGACCTTTGTGTTGACCCAACATCATGATCATCTACAAACCTGCAATGACCGTGTAATGGTTATATGACCAGGAACCAGTAGCTGACCAGGTCTAGATCCCCAGTTGGAAGAAGGAGGAGGAAACATGGAGAGAATATAGAGAGTGAAGGTTTATATAAATATACAGATGATAGGCTGCTCCTCCCTGATCCATGCTTTTTATACAGTTTTTCTGCCTGTTGAGTCACAGCTGACTCTATTGGTGGGACAATCAATCATCTGTTTGCCAACCAATGAAAGACCCTGTCACTGGTCCAATCCATCACTGATATGTCAACCAATGAATGAGGCTGTTGCCAACAGGCCGCAGGCAAAACGCTATAAAGATGAAGTTTCAGAGATTTACAGCATCGAAAACGAAGTGATTCAGGTTCCTCCACCTGAAGCCATTTAGGTTAGAAAATTGTAGTGACGGACTAATGAGGTTGATTTCCAAATGTGTCTGAATCAGGTCCCTTTTCCTGAAAATGTGGTTGTTCAGATAGCAGATGACAGGATAGATTTTTCTTTTGTTTTTAAATCAACCACATATTTTACTCGTGAAAAAGCAAGCTCAGCAATATTATAACAGTTCACAACAATCTGCTTATTTTTAAATTTGAACCCCAGCAACTGAAAGAACAGCCTGCCTGGCAATGGTTTACAGAAACCGGTATGAAGGCCTCAGATTAAATAAATGAATATGTGTTCTCAGTCAGCGACAGGGAGTTCTACTTCCCCTTTGTCCCAACACCTGATACCAAATCACCTTGCACCATGGAGACTTGATGTACGCCCCATATGTACCAATATAAAAGTGCCTTTGATATACATCTGTGAAGATCCTCAGTCATCCAGGTCATTGCATCCAGAGCAGCTTATCAAAAGGCAACTGGGCTTGTTTTAATTACAGATCTATAGAGGCTTATTGGGTGAGAGGGGAAAATGAAAAGGACCTTCGGGGATGGAAATCGAGACCCTCTGGATTTATCGTTCTAAATATTAAACAAAGGCATATTGTGAATTACTTCCACCCCAAAAAAAATGTTGGTAGCGGTCCAACTTTACGTCGTATTTCACATATGTCTTCTTTGGCAGCTGTTCTCCGGCGTCTTTGACAGACAGTCAGTGTTACATCCAAAACATTCAGGCGATTTTTATGTTTGTCTTCATGTGTGTGTTCATGTGCACAGTGCAAATGCTCAGATGTTCGCAGCATTCACATCAACTTAAAGGCGTCGTTTCGATGGTGAAATGGACAAACAAAGAGTCAATCTGATGGGAAAGGAAGAGAGAGAGCAAATCGAAAGCCGTGGCCGCTCAGCATGAGCTCAGTAGGAAAGCCGACTCAACCACCGACAATGACAGGAAAGATGGACGAGAAAGAGGGGATGACATGCGAGCAAAGGTCACAGGACGACCTCAGCACATAACACACAGTATGAGGCATGAGCCTTTGCTGGCTTGACTTCAGAGCTCCCAGCTGAAACAATCTCTGATGACTTTAAATAGACCGAAAATAAAAGAAGAAAAGAAAAGAAACGCACACACACCATCACTCACAAGTAACCCCGTCCAGGCCTGTCGTCCAGGTGACAGGACAGCACACACATTACCGCTCAAACTCCTCCAATACGGAGATTTTAGAATCGGAAATTGTAAAAGTAATCTACCTAACAGGTGTGCCTGCGCAGACCATATACGCAGGAAAAACAACAGGGGGAAAGATTGTCAAATCTTGATGACACACATCGCAGCACCGAACATAACAGACTATTAAATCTGACACGTCCTCGCTCCAACACCTCGCAAATCACACTGCAGATACCAAACATGGTCACAGACAAAGCGTCTGATGCGATTAACAGTAACGATGTCAGATCATGAAAATAAATCTCTGTGTTTAGAGTGAATAAACAAACTCAGATTGACTATAAATGTCATTTAATTTTAATTTCGTCCTTTGCAATCAGTGTGACATTTATAAAAGTGATCAGATAATCAATAAATATTCATTTTAAATAAAGTAGTTTTCAAGTGTTGTAGAGTTGCATGCAGGTTTGCTTCGAGAGACTGTCGTCGCTTTGATGTATTAATATTGTCATGCAAGTTGTGACTTACTGTCTTGAAGTTGTAAAAGAGGAACCCTGACAAACCTCTGATGAGTTGCAGCGCAGCAACCGCACACGAGTTATGCATAAACAGCAACAAGGACAGCAGCAAGTTGGGGAAAAAGTTTGCAGCAACTCACCATTCGCTAGTGCTTGTAGAGAAAACAGTCCGAGCAACAGCAGAGGACTTGGGCTCCAGACGCAGAGAGAGAGACAGCGCTTCAGCCTTTCTCCCTGCACTGGCATGGTAGAGTCTGCTGCTCCGCTCCTCTTCTTCAGCACACTCCACACGACAGGATCTGCCACTCACACACTGCCTCTCCCTCTGAGTGTGTATTTGTATATGCCAGAAAGACAGAGAGAGAGAGAGAGTGTGGTGGGGGCTATACCAAGGCGAGCTCCTGTATGTGTGTGTGCGTCCACTGCAACGTGAGAAAGTCCACCCCACACAAAACACTCCAGTAGCAGCAGCAGCAGTTGCAGTTGATTGTCCTCCAGCCCGGTCTGACAGTAGCAGCCCAGCTGAGAGAGAGAGAGAGAGAAGCAAAGAGGGGGAGTTTACTTCACTTGCCCAGTAGGGAGGGCCGACCCGCTCCCACACACACACACACACCGGGAGGGAGGACATGGGTGGAAGGAAAACGGGGGCAGGGAGCAGACAGGAGAAAGATGGGGTTTAGTAAAAAAAAAGTAGGAGGAGGGTGAGGAGGATATTGAAAACAAGCAGGAGGATTTGTGGGATCCTGCACCTTGAGGAGCTTTACAGAGTCCACCGCTTTTTCATTTTGTGCATGAATTCTCTGAAGGTAAAAGTGGAATGAACAAACCCGGGCGGCACAAAGAGGGTTTGAGCAGCGGTGCCGCTGGTCAACTGCCAAATATAAAGATAATTGGCGATTGAATAAAATACAAACAAAAGAGCTGAAACATTCTGCTTGGCCAAAGGACGACAACCACAGGCAGCCACATTATCTGCTGAAAATCTGATTTGTGATCACCCATCATTAATGGGGTTTGGACCAGTATACATTAAGCAATGGCGGTAAAAGCTCTTGCAGAGCTACGGCCCGACCGAATGCCTGACAGAGCTGATTTGTACGCGTCCTTGCCATTGGAAGACACGACAAAATAATCAAGATCCAATCTTAAGTGTTTTTAAATGTAACTTTTTATACATGAGAAGCGCAAATTTGTGGTGTCTCTTGTTTTATCCTGAAACTATGTAACAGAAACAGGGTATTTATTAATAATAATAAAATATATCAAGGTTTACCTGTTTGGATTATTCTGCATTTGTTAGGATCTCTTAGGATCTCATATATTTTGTTTTTCCAATTTCACATGAAATACACTTTTTTTTTTTTTTTGGAAAAAATTGTATTTTGAGAAAATATGAAACATCTTTTTGAAGATGAAACCCGCTGAAAACAGGAGTGATGTTCTGTTAAGAAGTCGGACGGCGGGCGTAGACACTTTAAAATGAGCTGGAGAGATTACATCACTCTGCCTGGAGCTTTTATAGTAATAACTAAATGAGTTAGGACACCCTAATAGACCCTTTTTCCTTTGGGGATCTCTCCTCTTGCCAGTGGATATTTACTGTAGACAAAACTGTGTGCGTATGTCCGTCCTGAGAACACAGCTTGTAGCGAAAAGGAGTACAGACCTGAACCAGCAAAAGTTGTCCAACAAAAAATGCTGATTGCTACATTGATGTTAAACTAAAGTGGCAAACTGTTTTTGTTTCACGTTAATCTGTTTCGTTTGTAGCTGCCGCTGTTCTATGCGCTTCTTTTCTTTCTCACACTCGTTCACGTTGTTCATTAGGGACAAACAAAGGGAGCTTGGCTCCCTCTCTCCTCGATGAAAAGAAAAATCAATTCATAAATAAACAGTCATGGCCTGGTCCTGCCCTATTCTTCCTCTGCCTCCCTCATCCCCTCCTCGCCGGAGCGCTTTTCCCACATAAAGTTTGACGTACAGCAAACCAACATTCCTGTCAATAATATGTCATGTGGAAAAAAGACCTATAGGGGCAATTTTCCAGCGCTTTGTTTACGGTTCATACATCCCTATGCATCAGATTTTGTGGGGTCACCATGACAACATTATTTGGCATGCCAAAATAGGCTGCCAACATTGGTTGGCATTACAATCAAAGTTAATTAACAGCCGTTTTCTCATATGGACTGCGGACAATGTCCACAGAATTAGGTCTGAACATTGTCCGGAGTTGCCCTTTCACACATGCAGCACACAACAGGAGATTGTCCTTGTCAGACGTGTTCTCACCTACTGGAAAACTTGGTTTGTGCGAGGGGTTGTGCCTGGATAGTGTTCAGGAGGCGGAACGCAGGATAACAAAGTAACACCGACTGTTTATCAATAGAATGATTTGATAAATGAGCCATGTGTTACTTTGCAAAAGTCTCATTGATTAAACTAGGACACTAGTTAGTCTGTATAATGTCCCGTCCGTCTGATTTGGACATCTGCGTTCTCACATACAGTCTATATATAAAGACTAAAGTCTAGATTAACATGATAGATGGACAAGCATTGAATCCTTTTACATACTGATTGTGATGGTTAACGTGTTTCAGATTAGCCAAGAGGACACAGAGTAATGTCCTGTTAAATAGTTTTATATATCGTGGTATATATATATATATGAATAATCTTTTATAACAATAAAGTAATCGTTATGTAAATTGGATTTAAGTTCTTCTCCCTTATTTTGTTTTTTGGGGAGGCCTCCACCTGCTCCGTATTTACAACCTCCCTCTCCTCCCTCCGTGTCTCGCCGACTCGTGTTACCTTCCGAGATCACCCGAGATCAGAGGATCAGCGAAGAATCTCGAGATCACAAGAGGGTATAGAGAGTAGAGTGGAGACAGTTTTCAAACAAAACCTACCAGTGGAAACAATTCCACAGACGGACGATATACACACACACACACACGCACACGCACGCACACGCACACACACACGCACACGCACACACACACTGCCCTCTTTCTCTCCTCCTTTTCCCACTCCTCCCCGCCAGTGAACCAGAATGTCATTTTCAAGCATGTCTAACCACAGGAAGCCTTTCAAAAACTGTGACAGCATTTGCCCCCAATACCCTCTAGCTGTGAAGCTGTGTTTGAGTATGTGTGTGTGTGTGAGAGTGTGTGTGTGTGTGTGTGTATTTAATTCAGACTAATTTGCTTGAGAAGAGGATATCTGATGAAGATTTAGGGAGGAATGACCCCCTTAAAAACAGTCGCTGTACATATTTGTCTTTGT
>CAAKHC010013307.1:0-17881 GCA_901007825.1 Macroramphosus scolopax
CACACACACATGAACACGCACACGCACACACACACATGAACACGCACACGCACACACACACACTATACTTTCAGTCTCAAAATCTAAATCTCTGGATCTGTAACCTGATTTCTTTTACCGTGTTCAGGCTCTGTAGATGGTGAAACGTCCGGCTGTGACTCCAACAGAGCTGCAGCTTGTTGTTCTCTGCAAATATCTTTAATTCTGGAATGTGCATTTTTTTTAGTTTTTGTGCAAGTTCCATCAAGACCCCCATCTGATTATACATGTTTCTTCCAAAATGCATTGAGAAAGGCAAGATGCTTCATCAGCTCCCAGTTTAACGGTTTTCTGTCCTATTGATCCATCGTCAAATCAACAGCGTCGCCCCATGTTGGCGAGCTGCACAGCAGATAAAAGGAGAACTCACTTTCACATTCAGTCCACACATATGAGAATCGATGCACTAACATTTGTTGACACGCACGCAAACGCGCATATAAAGAAGCCATTAGATATACAACAAGACGCCGGCAAATTACAACAAGTCCTGAGGGACTTGCTATCAAAGACTGACCTGCGGTTCACGGAAAGATTTTAGAAAGATCGATTATTGCGTGAAAAACAAGCCCGCATGGGCCCACGTCGACTTCCACTCCGGATCGATATCTAATTTGACACATGCGTCACCTTCACACGATCTGAGCGATGCAAAATGCAGTGTGACCTCCAGCTTCAATCACTGAGCCCCGCCGCTCGATCTTATCAGCCTTGAACACGTGACCAAGACTCTTTCTGTCCCGAGCCCCTGTAGGATGTCACTATTGTGTCACCGACGTGTGATGGCAACGTATGATACAGGAGAAAGTCGTTTGCTGCACAGGCCTTGTGTGCACACCTGTAAAAACGATGTAGCAGAAGAGGAATGTTTGTCTTGCAGCAGTTTGAGCATCACATGGGCCCCGGGTATAAATTCCCTCTCGGCTCCGTCAACATTATGTCATAATGGCCCCAAGCAATTGTCTGCCTTGCCTGTTCAGAATCTGCACCTCCTCATGGAAGTGGCATTGCACCAATCTAAACACACCTGGAGCTGCGAACCGTCTGCACACAGGCGACGGCTGCAGGCTCGCTTTCATTTATTAAAACACATTCCTTTACATTCGCTGATGGTGCAGTCACATGCAGCCATAATGACTGACCTACTTCCTGTATAGCCAAATATGGTGAGCTATGATTGCTCCAAAATTTTGTCTGCCGAGTGTCTCTGCTAAGTCACTGCGATGATTAATGACTATATGACAGTCTAATAAGGAAAGCCCTGGAGATGAGGAGGGCGAGGAGCCCAGACATGCGGTGGAGACGCTCTCCTTACACATTGAAACTCGGCAGCTGAAGTGGTTGGGGCATCTGATTAGGACGCCTCCCGGGCGCTTCCTGCTCGAGGTGTCCCGGGGACGTCCGACTGGTAGATTATGTATCTCTTCTGGCATGGGAACTCCTGGGGGTCCCTCAGATAAGAGGCAGGAAATGGATGGATGATGATCTAATCTGATCCCCACGAGAAACATTCTGTTTGTGTTCATGTGTTCGACACACATCGACAACATGGAAAGATGTTTTTCTTCACAGATTTCACAGCCAATAAGTTCTTGCTGTGATGTTCACCTGGAGCCTCCTCGTGTAACACGCTGGCTGTGAGTGAGATGATACATTTACAAACTAGAATCCACTTCATTTCCGTTCCATGGCAGTTTTGTTAGGATGCGTTCAGTGACTGAAATGTGTGCGTAGAATTCCGGAATACAATTATTCCACATGGAATACCTCGGTTGCATGATGATTGGATTCTGTGAGGGTGATTGACTTGATTCAATTTGTGCGGCGGATTGCCCGGTCGACTCCACGTGCGGCAACTGACACTGGCAGTGTGTGAAGCACCGAGTGACTGATCAAGAAGAAAGACTTTTACTGCGCAGTGTCTCGGCAAATCCATGCATGTTTGAAGCGTTTGAAGAAGAAAGTTAGTCTCTGCGTGTGTGTGTGTGTGTGTGTGTGCGTGAGAGAGAGAGAGTGTGTGAGAGAGTGCAGTAGCCCAGTTCTGTTGCCTTTTTCCCTCTTGAGTGCTGCATGGATTTGCATCTCATTGACAAAGTTTATCAGCAAAAGAAGCTGCACTCTCTGTGAGTTGCACCAGAAAGGCTCCACAATGGTCCATTTAGACAAGAAAATAAAAGCATCTCTTGACTCGTCACACCCTAAAGACTGAAGGCCGTTAACAAGGAGGCTGAGCTGGTGTGTGATGATGAGCTGGTGTGTGATGCTACATGTGACTTCTGCAGATTCAGTACAACTCAACGAGCCCAGGAGAAGAGACTGAACAACTTCTTTCTGTGAACGTCCACACTTCAAATCATAGGTTCATAGAGGACGGCCTGCCAGGGAAAGATCTACAGGACCCTTCACATTGGAGAACATCTCGATACAGTGACGGGGGTTCGTAACTACCAATTATCTGCAACCACATATAGACATGTAACCACAGCGACAGAGAGGAGATGGAGGATGATGAAGTATCCAGGCAGCGTTGCAGCAGGGCAGGCAGAAGACAGGGCAGGACAGGTAGACAGGGATCTCAGGGGGAAGGAGAGCCTGAGGCTCGGGGCGAAAATCACAACGAACCGGCAAGCAGGATACAAAAACGTAGAGGGAGCATAAATGGACGTATTGTAAATACAAAGTTGGTAACTGAACGATCTGGTGAAGACTGGAGTGAAGAGCCGGGGGGGATAAACTGCAGGAGCTTGATGAGGTTGCAGGTGTGCAGGTGGACAGAGGGACGAAACACAAGGGATGAGGAAGAGGCACAGCCAAGATCAGGACAACATCGTCCTCAGCTGTCTCCATCATGGACATGCAGACAGATCATATGACTCTAAGCACATCTCAAAGTGAATTAACTGGGACATGTTTGAAAGAAATATTGTCTCAGTGACTTTGATGCAGCCTCCGTCTATTCCCATGAACTGAATGAGGATGAGGATCCTGTTTTGCTTTAAACCGTAGTAAGAGTAGGTCATGGGATTACACTCAGCTGCTCTCCCTCCCTTTTCTCTCTCAGGTATTCCTTCATTCCTCGCCCAGTACACCAGGGTGAGAGCGAGCGGGGACGCAGCTCACTTTCATCTGCGGCGTGGCAGATTCGCCATGAAACAATCAATATCACAGAACAAGCAATACGGATCCCCGGTGTACCTGTGTGGAACTTGGCTTCTTCCCACGATACGAATCTGCAGGGAAAAAAAAAACCCTTTAACTTTTGTTGATATGGAATGCTGGTTTCATGAGAAAGAAAATGGTTGGATGACAAGCCCTGTCAACTGTCTTTATCTCATCTGCATGCCTAACACTCATGGAAAGAATGGGGTTTGCACTTTCGCTGAGCCAAAGGTTTCCAGTATACAATTATTCCACTCACTTTAATGCCTTCACAGCTAAACTCCTTCAGTGAACTATTCTCCCCGTGTAAGACATGATTTCACTCCTTTATGCCTCTGCGGTCCCTGCTGCCTGGAATGTAATTCACACTCTGTAAATGTACCTCTTCTATTACTCTAATCTTTGTGCCAAGTGCCATGGGACAGATTGAGGCTAAGCAGTTGGTAGAAACAATCTGAAGGTTTCCACAGTTAAAAAAAGCAGTGAACCCGTCTGCAGGCGAAATGAACTCTCTGAACGACTCATTCTCCCAAATCTGATATTCCTGTGGCTGCCGGACATTACGATGCGATGGGTCCCTGTGAGGGGGAAACCTGTTCCTCATCCAGGCATCTCCCTCACTCCTCTTTAACTCCAAGAAAATCCATTTCTGTGTGTAATTCCAATCTCATCAGACTGCCTCCATCGTCTCTACTGAAGCATTTTATGAGGCAAAGGGCCCTAAAGTGATGCTGTAATAGGAAAGGTATCTTCTTAGCTCCGCCAATTAAGTAATGTTTTCATTGCTGTTTGTTGCCTCTGCCAAGAAGGTTTTGTATCCCCGTTCTGTTTGTTTGTCCGCCCGCAGGATAACACTTAAACTACCAGGCTGGCTTTAATGACGCTTGATGGATGAGCACGTCTCTTTACCATTACGCCCAATTTGCATGCAACCCCAGCACTTTCTTCAGGATCTCTGCGGATTCAATCATGTCAGACTGAACAACTATGTCCGGTTTCCTAATTGTGTTTGACGAATTGAGGGCTGACAAAGTCATTCGCCTGCAGGGATGAATGATGTTTACCTCTTTTCTGATTCTGAAAAAGTTCTTGCTGATGCCGGCCAACAATGTCGTGTTGAGAAAAGTTTGAGAATACGTGAGTTTGCAAGGAGTGTATCACAGTTTTCCCTAAAAAAGGGTCCACTAGATGTTATTAGAGCCTACACGCTGGACCTTTAAATGTGTGATTGATTAAACTCAGTACTCGATGACGTGCTCCGCCGCTTTCAACAAGATCGCCGAGACTTTAGATGCAATATCTTGACCAAATATGTACTTAAAAGTTCCATCAGGTGCTTCATATCTGCAATAAATAACCATTTAATCACTCTGTGTCCTCATACGCTTCACCCTCACCTATATGTCTACAACATAATTACAAGATTTATACGACAGCTCCGACCCCAAGCTGCCACTCTACTCTGTTATTAACGGCTAATTCTTCAACCTTCCTTCATCGCCCAGATGACTTCAGCCATCCAGGCGTCATCTCCAAAATGATGATTTCCCTCCTCCACCGTACAATCCCCAAGACATAATTTAAGACAGCCACCACATGCAGTTAACCTCAATCTCTCATTTAATGATATCATTGGAATCTAATTTATGTTTGCCTGAGCTGGACTGCAGGGAATGAAGTCCTACAGAGGGGTGAGGTGACGTCCAACAGAGGTGCTTCTCTGATTACTCGAAGGATTCCCCAAGACCACTGTTGTTCTAACAGATTAACACAGTTTAAGTGTGGAATTTAAAGTACAAGTAAACAACCTTTTTTTCCCCCAAATCTTTTGCAATATAAAGAAACCCACTAAAATCATTAATTTATCCTCGAAATACCTTCAACGTCTCTGCCAGGTTCACTTGTTTTGCTCTCGGTGGAAATCTCGGCTTCCAAAACGATCAGCTCAGTGACTTGAACTGGAAAAGAGAAGAAGGTTGATTTGTAAAAAATTCATTTAATTTGAAGTAATTTGCATTTTTCCAATAAAACCTGATGTTCACTCAGTGGGATGAGCAACGACAGCAGCACAAAACAAACTCCTATTTAGCATATATTACCAGTAGAAGATCATTTTATTTAATGGTTTATGCACCATAATATGTATATTTAATATTATAACATTGACAGTTAAATTCTTCAAATAGGTTTTACCACTCGACAGGAAAAGAAACCTTTGTGTACCAGTTGTCTCTCTGCAGCTGCTCCACTGGCTCTCTGGTGGTGATGAGCTCATCCTTCAGCTCATCCACCTGGCCCCGGCTGTCCTCACGTCTGACCTCCACGTTCCGCCGCTGCACCACTATGTCTCTCAGTGGCCTCACCTCTGCTCAGATGTCAGGGAAGGTTTGCTTTGTGGTCCGCACGGTCGATGCCCATCTGTATCTCTTGGGTCAGACTTCTGAAACTCCCGAATGTGACAGAGCTCACCTCCCTCCCCCTGACACATGCAGACCCGGCAGCAGTTGGTAGAAAGGTGGTAGAATTGGCCTTTCTTATATAGTCTGCGAACTTTAACTGATGAGAAAGCACATGGAAAAACCAACGAGTGTTCTTGTTTGCAGGTATGAATCAGGTCCAAGGCCTCAGATGTTTTAATATAATCTCTGTGCTGGGTTGAAAACGCCAGTAGCTGCAGGCTGGTGGACGAGTCTTAGTTGGATATGCGGTTTCATGCAGGCGCAGCAGTGCATACAAAGTTCCCACGTGCTCAACACACAAAAAGACACAAACGCACAGAAACACACTCATCCTCAAGAGAGGGAACTGGCTGTTTATCAGACTGAATTAACACAAAATATGTAAAACGTTTCTTTCTACTCAGCCTCACTAGTTGTCTCATTTCTGTCATCTGTTAAACATTGTGCTTTAAATCTTTATGTGGTAATTTTACATGCCCAAGATAATTATTTGCTCTCCTGTGTCCTCTGCTGGCCATAAAAATAACAGACACGGACGTGCACGCACACACAAGCGCACAAATCCATATAGAAGTCAGTCTTATACATAAAGTAACATGCAGGATGTGTGGCCGTACGTTTGGTATCCAGACAGACATGACGAGAGTGTAGAATAAAAATGTGCTCTGTATTTATGGAAGAGGTGGTGCATCTACTGCTGGCAACATTTTTTATTGTGTTTTACTTACACAAGTGCACTGAAAACAGCCTGTTCACAAAAAAGGTAAACATGAACGGATATCACACTGTTTTATCTGAGGGGGAAACCATGAATCTACCTGCAGTGATTGTCTCCACGAACCCTGAGAGGTGCTTTAACTGAGGGGAGGGGGGGGGCTCAGTCAGGGTGTCATGAATTCCCAACTTAAACTCAAAGGAACAACATTGCTAAGACACAAGAGCACAATAATAGACAATGAAACCGCAGCTACATATTATAGTAAAAAACTAACTTAAAGGCACATCAACAGTTCAAAGTAAGAAAATATATAAAAACTTGAAATGGCAGATCTCAAGCTTGAAACAAAATACTGCATTTCTATCAAACTACCACGATGAGGCTCTAGAAACAATGAAGGCACCTGTGTGTTTGTGTTTAGTGAAGGCAGCTCATGAACCAAGTGACAGAAACGGCAACAAAAGAAAAATGAAATAAAGAAAATGTCAAACGATGGCTTTAACGTTTCAAAGTGTGACGACAGGAACGACCCTGTTCACGTCTGCTCGGCACATTTCAACCTTTTTGTGAGCTTTTACTAACTACTTTTAAGAGCAATAGCACAAGGTTAGTTTTCGAATTAAGAGTCTTGTGTTTTAAGTACAGTCATCAACAGTTTGGCAAGTGTCTAATTACAGTTTTAGGCTTTTGGGTTTATCTGGAGTTCTACTCCAAAAGTCAAATGTGAGAATCTCCTGGCTGGTTTGAAAGAAAACGACCAAGTCTTCCATATGTACAATATTTCATAATTGTCCCTGAAAAATATAATTTACCTAATTACATCTAATGAACGATCTTAATCCGTCCCAAAATGTTGAGAAAGCATCAACCTCTAACCTGTCGTTACGCCCTCGTTCTCAATCCGAACGTCTTACAGTTGAGATTCCCTTAAAACCAAATAAAACATCATCAAACCCAAAGTCACTCAGCCATCCGTGTCCAGCACCTTATTCTGAATCAGCGTTGGACACACATGCATGTGTGCATGATATAGATAAGGATGTGGAGGGTGTTGTTGTGTAGCAGGTGGTACAACTTCAGCGTGAGCCTGTGCAGGCAGCAAGCCAGTCGCTTGTTGTTGTGGATAGTAAGTCTGTCCAGGGAACACAGGCAGCTTGTTTGTGTGTGTGTCTGTCCGTGAGGTTTCAGGCAAACATCAACAGAACATTTCAAGATGTCACGTAGAGTCTTAAGAGCTGACGCCCTCCTTCCTCCTCTCACAGGACTTGGATCACACCTCTTCAAAGTAGGCCATTTGAGACATGTACGCAGAGTTTCGCTGCAGAACAAGAGAGAAGTACAGATGATCACAAAACCGCGGATGCACTTCCCATCGTCAATAACAGCTGTATTTGATTTCTCTCACATCCTAATTGCTTCCCCTTAGAACAGAATTTTTAAAACAGGAACCCTTTAATTCAGCTCACTTGAATTTGTAAGGAAATAATCAGTGGATCTCAGTCAGGATTTGGCACGTGGACGACTGTTATTAAAAGAGGTTAATGCATTTTGGATTGACTTCAGTGTTGTGGTCCAATGTCATAAACACTAGAAATAGCTGTATATACACAACGTTTGTTCTCCCAAACAGTGTTCTGCTTTTTTAACTTGAGCTGGAAGTTAAACTTTCAATTTGCAGGGTGATTGATGACACATCCATCACACAACGAAACAAGTTGTGGCCCTAAAAAACATCTCCGGCTCCGGCCATCACTCAGAGTCTGCGGCTGCAACCCCTCATCAATGCCTTAATCACTTCCCTTCTGGATTACTGCAAAGGAGTCCTATCTGGGGTACGGACTGAAGCCCTGGACAGGCTCCAGTATTTGCAGAACTCCGCTGCCAGGCTTCCCACCCGAACCAAGCCCTGGCAGCATGTCGCCCCCACTCTCATCCATCTTCACTGGCTCCTGGTCAAGTCCTGGACCTCCTACAAAATCCTCCTCCTGGCCTACAAATCCCTCCACGCCCTTGGACGGCCTCTGGAACTCTCTCCCAGCAGAGATCCACAATCCTGCATCCCTGGACTTTTTAATAGAACCCTTAACTGATCAATAATTGACTGTCTGTCTGTGTTCACTGTAATTCTCAATTTAGTGAGTTTATCAGAGGATTTTTTAACATCACATTAAGTTAATTAACCTTTATTTTTTAAGTAATTTAAAGAGTGTTTAAAAAGTTAATGACAGTGGTTTAATGGCTGAAAAAGACAATTATTATTCCCACAAGCAAATTTTTAGATGTTTTAAACCACACATGTTGAGATACCTTCATTAATAACAATGTAGTACAACCAACACTAAAGGTGTCATCATACATACGTTGCTGTGAGGGTTGTAAACTGGTTCCTGGGCGTAACCCCTGGCCTCACTGTGGAGGTTGTAGATCCCGGCCTGCTGTTGCTGTTCCTCCAGCTTCAAGGACTCAATCTCGGTCTTCAGCTCCTTCAGCTGGTCCTGCAGGTGTTTACTCTTCTCCATGTACTCCAACCTGGGAGGACGAGGGAGGGAGGGAGGGAGGGAGACAGATAGAAATACACTGGGATTAATGAGTGCTAATGCATGGAAAGAAATCATTAACAAGCAGAGCCAAATGGTCTTTCATGAGGTGTCATTGCAAGGGACTTAACCTGCAGCTCACCTCTCTCGCTCGATCTCCATCGAAAGCCTTTTCATGTCAGAGTCCTTGAAGTCGAGGCGCGTGGACGTGGATTCACAGGCAAAGTCAGCTGCTTCAGGAGGAGCAGGCGGGGCAGAATAGGCTGCTATGAGCTGGAAAATAAAGCAAACTGACGTTAAATAAGTGGATAATGTCATGAAGGTAAAGCTGAGTGACACTATAATGACTGTGTGCCGACACACTGTGGGAAAAATTGAGAGAACACTTCAGCGAATCACATTATTGCACTACTTTTTAAAATGACAAATCTTTAAAAAACATCGTCAGTGAAGTAGCATGCTTTCATACAAACATTCTGTTGGCATAAAAAAAAAAGGGTGCATAATTAGTCACCATACAGGGTATGTTGTTTTGGTGATCTCCAGCAGCTTCTGTTTGGCTCTCCGCTCGGCATCCTTCGCCTCGGTCAGGTCCTGCTTCAGGTGGTCAGCCTCCTTCAACCTGGAACCAGTGATGCACTTAATTCAATGGTGGCAGGACACATGTGTGGCGGATATACAGTCAATATAAGCAGCAAGTATTATGAGAATAATGTATGTATTACTTATTCTATTCAGGGATAAGGTCTCTAATAATTGATGGCTTTTCACTCAACAGATGGATTATTAGGAGAAGGCAGCATTTTAAGTTGGGCTGCATGATAAATCAGAATGATATCCATATTGTAGGAGCTGTAATTTTTATAGAAGTTAAAATGTGTCAAAGAAACCGTTATAAATGAATCATTGTGGTGCCACATAGACGCACCGGCCCTCAAATGAAATTCCCCAGACGTAAAGGAACATACTTGTTTGGTACAGACCCCAGCAGATGTCCCACCATCATTTAAAGTGTAATTAAAGACAGGCTTCAGATGAGATTGCTTAAGACAATTCAAGACCTCCTCTCAGACTGCTCCACCAGCTTGACGGCCAGCTGCTCTGCCTCCCTCATCTTCTGCTCCATCAGCCTCTTCTCCTCCTTGGTCTTCATGGCGGTGACCTCTAACCTCTGCCTATCCTGCTCAGCTTCAGCAGCCTTGTGCGCCAGCAGCTTGGCCTCCTCCTCAGCAATCTGGGCCTTCTCTGCCAGCAGGTCTGCCGTCTCCTCAGATCGCAGCTGAAGAAAATCAATAGTAACATTTCATAATATTTAGTTTCGGATCCACTGCAAAAGAGCTGAACGCAAAACATGATTTGTCACTTTTTAATTGTTACTTCATTACAAAAAAAGTGACTAAACGAACACTGCTCTATGACATAGCAGAATTTCATTTGCACAGTGTTACTGTCACTGTGTATCTTGTGTCAAGGATCAAGATCTCACCAGTGCCTCGTTGGCCAGACGTGCCTCATCCTGCAGCTGGAAAAGTCTCCGTTCCATTTCCTCTTTTGCTCGTTCAGCTTCCTCCCTCATCTGTTTTTCCCGTGCCAGGATTTGACGCTCCATCTAGATTGAAGCCAAATGAAAACAAATCTAGAAATTAATGTAATCAATCATTGTGACAGGACTTTTCATATGCATGAATAATGTACTTTCTTTCTCTGTGGTTGTTCTCATCTCAGCTTCCATTGTGACCTCACCTTTTTGCGGGCTTTCTCCTCTTTAGCTTGAGCCTTCATCTGCTGCACTTCAATGGAGTCCACCTTCCTCCTCCTCATGAACAGATCATGGTTACCGATGCACAACTGCAGGATCTAAAGACACGAACCAGCAATATCCTATCATATCATTCTCATATAACCCCTGCTATACTCAAAGAGCCAAATGTTGACAAACCAGCTTGTTGACACGCAGTTGAGAAGAGTAGAACTTGAAAACGTCTTTCTTCTTGTCGAGGGGCTTGATTGTGAACTGGATCATGGAAAGTTAGAAAAGTTCAGCTTCTATGGAGTTCTGACACAATATTGTACTAGCATATTTCAGCTAATGCTACATACAGCTGCCTTTATAACAGGAAAGCTGGCTGGCTCAATCAAATCAATCAAAGACTGTAAAGGTCAATCGATTGGGTTTACCTCTTTTTCACTGTAAGAGATGTTGCGGATGCCACTCCAAGGAAATGACTTGTTAGGGTTGAGTTTACTGTTAGGGCTGTAGATGTGGAGGCCCTGAGCATCCACTCCAAGTAACAGGTCCGTGTCCCTCTTATTTTGCTGCCAAGGTGATCCAGGAAAAAATAACAGGACTGACGTTAAGGCCGCAATTTGATTATAACATGCAAAATTGATGTCACATTGAGGCACAGTAATTTATACTCACAGTGATTGCAAAGTAGCTGACACCATACATCTCAAGGTCCTGGGCAATCTTCAGGTATTCCATCTCAGCCTCATCTCTGTACAGACAATGTGACAGTGACTTATTTATCTCGCTGAAAGTATAGCATCTTGGATCACACACTTTCATAAAGATGTTAATTTTATCTTTGCATGCTGGTTCTGTCCTACCTGGCGATGCCTCTGTGTTCTGCGTACCAAGCTGTGATCTTCTCTTCCCACATGTCCGCTGTCATTTGGTATTGCATCAGAACCTGGGATACACACACAGGCTCATAGGAAACAGACCCCCTGTATATACACTGTATGCACACACACAAGCACACAAACTGTTAGCTACTTACTCTTTTTGGCAAGAGCTCATCTTGTGCGAGGAAGCCTGGCTTGTGAAAGTTTGGGTCGTAATCCCCATACTGGGATTCAGAATGAAAAGACGAGAGTACAAAATGAGGAGAAAAACAATAGAAAGAAAGCATGTTCATGGCATAGTGACCATATATGTAGAACACAAAATTGCAAAATATTAAAGGAACATTTAGTCTGACTTGTTTTGGTATACAATAAGCCTGAAGGTGCCCTGAGAGGTTTTAATGACTGAGACAAACAGGGCCCCTTAATATGTCTCTTACCTTGGCCTGAACAGCATATGATGCCAGCAGAACAGAAGCTTCCGGAGAACAGAAAATCTCTTCATCTAATATCTGTTTTTTCACCTAAACAAGAATTTGAAAATATAAACATAAGAAACAACAACAACAACATCAAATGTGGAGAGAGAAGTAAATTCAACCTATATGTAAAAATGTAACTAAATTTGTACAACAAAGGTCAGGCTGAGGTTATTCTAAAATGTAATTCAATCAGTTAGATTACCTGTAAGAAGAAGAGATGCTGAGTAATTTCTTGGACCAGTTCTTCTTCCACTTTCTCCGGGAAGAATTTGGCCAGGAAATGAAATGTTATGGGCGAGTCCTTGGGAACCTCCTGGTCCAAGACCTTTGGTAAAGAAATCAACAGTGACAGAAAAGTATATGATTATCTGAGTGTCTGTAAATACAATAAAAAACAGTAAGTCTATCATTCATAATGATTAGAACATCTGCATTGTAAAATATATTAGCTAGATGTCCATGAGGACATTTAGAGAGCAGGGAAGCCAATGCCGATACTATGTTATTGATGGTTTCTCTTTTATATCTAAAACAATTAACAGTAAGATCTCTACAGGTTCACCCATCCACTCACCCGTTTCTCCGGTTTGAGCCAAGCGTAGGTGTCTTTTACTGTGTATCTGAGTCCAAAGAACCAGGTCTCCCTCAAACCAACAGTGCGGCAAACCAAATCAAACAGGTCTTTTCCTTTCCACTTGACCTGAGAAAATCAGTGGGTGATACAGATACTTGTGAGCTGGGAAAATGTGTTGGTCTGTAGTGTCTGTTCTGTACAAGTATGAACTAATAACACATCCTCTGGTTGTAGAAATACAATATCAATGTAGGATCGCGATGTGACTGATTTACTGAGATTTCTTGCAGTGGTGGACAACTTCCAATAAAAATCAGCAACATCGTATAAGTGAACAGACATTAGTGAGATATTACATCAACCTTCAAGGAAAGCATCAATGCCATTCGTTACAAGTGGGGTCTTGTTTACATGTCATTGCCTAATTGATTGATCATAAGTAAAGATCGACCAGGATCTGGGCAGTTAACCACCTTTACTAACAATTTCCTGGGGGAAAGGTTTTATGGATGAGTTTGTGATGTCAAAATGGAATCTGTATGTATGAATTAACACATGCTCAAGATGGATGCAAGAAGTTCACTACTGATACATAAGGAATCTGTCCTGCACACATTGACTTATGCTATTCAAATATGTAATATGCACAAATTTTTCAGTTCTTTGAAGTGGTATTACATATAATGATATTATATAAATTATTTTACATAGGCTTTGAAATGTAAAGAACAGAATCATCCACGCAGAGTTAGATTAAGTGTAATCTCAGCCTCAAGTAAGATCCATACCTCACAACTGAACTCCATCTCAGCATCCATGGTGATAACTTTGACTTTGAAAGTCTTCGGCTGTTTCTTTTTCAATCCCAGGATGGACATTTTGGATGTGTGCTATCAAAATACTGTGAGACAAAACAGCACTTAAGTTTTTAAAGAGAAAAAAAACAGCAAAGTTTATTAGCAATAACATGGATGCAACTAGCAAGCTGCAAGTCAAGTCACGATATTATAATATGCTACTTTAAGAGAGACAAAAGCCACCGTGCTGATAAATGGTATATGTCTGAAAAGGAGTTTTTCATTCAAGTAGTTTCAAAGAAAAAAATTAAAAACCTCAAAACACAAGAGAAGCATCTGAAATGATGATGAGGCCCATTACCGGGTATTGATGTTAACGTTTCAACCGTCCAACACGGCTCAGAGGAGGCTGGGGGTTTGTTGGGCTAAGCTAACTAGACAGCGTTAGCCACCAGCTATGCTACGAAAACGGACCAAAACAAGTCGAAGCAAGACAGCAACTTTTCAGAAGTCTCCATGATGAATTCTGGAGAACGAAACGACTTTTCAGCAACTAAAGTTAGTTTAACTATCACTTGGAATAAACTTTTCTGACGTTAAAGCTGCGTCCGTGCCTTAGCTTGTTAGCTTGACGTTGAAATCCAGGAGGACTTTCCAGAAGATTTTTGTTTTGACTCCTAGTTGCTCTACAGGTGGGAACAAGAATAGCAGCAAATCGGGACAATGACATGCGCATGCGCACATATTTCGATGAAGTAAATGCCTCCTTCATAGGTTGTCGGAAATCTGGGCTACAAGCGTTTCGTGTGTAAAGGAAGATAATCCTGAACGAAGCAGCAGGCTCTGACATGCTACAAATCGAGGCGTTGTGGGTGAATTTTCTGACTGACTTGACTTTATAAATTTAGCAAGCTAACAGCATTATTGTGCACCGGGCTTCCTGCCCTGACAGTGTACGGAACACCCCCGACATCACGTTACTTTTGCTTCCACGTCTTTCCTTTTTAGCAACAACATATAGTAACCGACCTCCAAGCTTGTGAAGCAAACACAACAATAAGCTACTACTGTAAGTACTTTCCATGCGTTTGCATGCCTCGTGCATGCTGTTGCAGTTCGCCGTAAAGTTTTTAAGGAAAATGTTCTTTAGTGCCACTGCAACTGATAAGATACACTGAACTGTTGATTATACAAAACGTTGTGAAAAAGGATCGACCACTTAAGATGCAAGCACACGGAGTTTTAATTTCATTTTCAATTTACACTTTTAATATATGCAATGATATGCCACTTGATCGATAATGTCTCTGGTTATTATCTTATGTTGAACAGACTCGTACAGAATGTCAGCTGGAAATCACACGTTTGAACATGTGAAGGCGGTTATCTCATCATGTCATGAATGCATCGCACCAGAAGATAAAATAAACTTCTATGACAATTGGGCAAAGGATTATGATCAGGTAACGTAGCAGATATAACATGAATATTCTGTGTATTTAATTGAAATATTTGAAAGATATATAAACAGATATCTTTGCATATCTTTCAGCATTGAATGCTGAATGCAGATACAAGTTAATAATTAATTGTAATTATTATATTTTACTTAAGCAATGAACTCGTTTAGAAAGTTATCTGCTGTGATGAATTAAAATATAAGAATTGAAGTTTTGAAGGTATATTGTCACTTTTAGAGAAGATTCACAAACTAAAGGAGGGTGAATGGATTGTTTTCTATATTCTTGTATGTTGCTTTAATGCCACTCAAGCTGTGCTCTCTTAAAACTCTGTTTGACAGGATGTGTCTGTTCTTGAGTACCGCGCACCGGTGCTGGCAGCAAACTGCATTTCCTCCCATTTCAGCGGTGACCGTGAGTCAGCTGTCGTATTGGATGTGGCCTGTGGAACAGGGCTGGCGGCCAAGCAGGTGGACACACACGAGGAAGAACACACACCTGCATTGAGGACATTCTGAATAAACTAAATCTTTTAGTGTATGACACACACACATTTCCCATCTCGAGAGTCAATTTCTTCTTCAGTTAATAATTCACATTTTGCTTGATGATTTATTCTGGTCTGTTTTAGTTTGGAAGGCAATATTGCCAATGTAAATGGTTTATTTTGATGAACCTCACTGTTTGAATATTACTTATTTGGATTCAAATTGGTATTTCAGACCTTTTCCTGAACATTAAGCAATTTAATTTCCCGGTCTGACTGATTAACAACCAAACGTATTTCTGTACTGCAGATGAGGAAACATGGATTTGGACATTTTATGGGCGTTGATGGAAGTGAGGCTATGCTGGAGCTCGCCAAAGAGACCGGGTTGTACAAGGAGCTGAAGCAGCTTATGCTTGGACATTTGCCACTCCCTGTCCAGTGGGGTAATTTAATGTTTGATCATTTCATCCTGGTCATTTATCATTGAGCGTGTGTACATGGACTGCAATAATCAGACTATTGACCTTTTTCTACATTGGAAAAAGTTTCCTTTGCAGAGTTTACATGAGTTGCATATCGGTTACTCCACTCATATTCCCGTTCATGCTGCAGTCTGATTAACGACTGAAGACACACCCCCACGTTACATCCTTACCTTCGAGTTTCTCTCCGGAATTTGACCTGATACAGTTTAACACTGTACTTTGAGCTGTTATTTTGATGGTTGTACATGCCAACAGGCCCAAACAAGCAAGTACATTGTTTGTAGTTTTACAGTCCTCTTCTGTCCTGCATGTCGGCCAGATATCTTTCATCCTCCTCTCTTCATAGTGCGATTAAGGAGCACACGTGTCTACAAAGCACTTAAGATCTTCCCATCTTCCTGCAGGCCTGGCTGACGTGGTTATGATGGTTGGAGCGCTGAGTGGGAGTCATGCTCCAGTCAGTGTGATCAGAGAGCTGTGCAAGGCCACGAAGCCGGGTGAGAATGTGTTTGTTTTCCAGTGCAGCTCTGATCAATACCCTTGCGTTTTTTCATCACTCAGCAACACCGTGGCACTGTTTCCACTAGGTGGCTTCATTTGCGTTACGTCCAGGGGTGACAGGGACAACATGGACTACAAAACCGCTTTGGAGAGTGAGATGAAGCAGATGGAGACGGAGGGGCTCTGGAGTTGTGTTGAGGTCAACGAGGTGAAGGACTTTGAGAGAGCAGTGGTAGAGCAGGAGGGGCACTACATCCCCGGTTCTGTGTACCTCTATCGGAAACTGTAACTGTACGAGTGCTCAACAAGTACAAGGCCGGACTATGCAAGAGGATTAATGCATGAATAAAATGATTCCTACTTCACAGTGAAGTCCGTTCTCATTGTGCACTGGAGGCATCAAGTGTCATCATCATGGTTATACTTTTCACTTTTATCTCATTACAGTTTGAATGGATCAACTTCACTCTGTACTTCACTATGTGTGCCTGAAAAATGTGCATCACTGTCGTAAAGATGTTCAATTGTAGGTTATCAAGGTGTTAAAGGGAATCAAGAGGCAAGATAAGTAGGAAAGAAAGTCACAGAGGAATCTCTGTCGTCAGGTGATGCACAAAAATAAAGCAGAAGGCTGAGATCAATGTTAAACATTACAATATATAAGCAGAGTCGTAAACCCTTACGCACCAAGGGGCAGTAA
Source organism: Macroramphosus scolopax (assembly GCA_901007825.1). Classification (NCBI taxonomy): domain Eukaryota; kingdom Metazoa; phylum Chordata; class Actinopteri; order Syngnathiformes; family Centriscidae; genus Macroramphosus; species Macroramphosus scolopax. The sequence goes on from CAAKHC010013307.1 coordinate 17,030, forward strand.
CGTCCACTATCTGCAGTAAAAAGATAAAACCTGTTGGTAAATGATTGACGGATCTTCTAATGCAGGTCAAAATGAACACGATTGATGTCAGCCGCTCGGTGATTGTTAACTGACGGCATTTATGAAACACAAACGTCTTCTTTGTCCAACTGTTGTCTTGATTTACTTTGCATGGACTCGTGTCCACATACTCTTCCTGGTGGAATTCCAATGTTGGGACGTTTCACTGATACTCCACATAAGCCACATTGGCCCAGATGAGGTTTTACGTTTGAAAGACAAAATGTAGTTTATGAGATATATTGCAGAGAAGTACTGCCATCCAGAGATAAAACTTGTGTACTGCATCAAATTGTCTGCACATGCGTTGGAGTTATTCAGTGAAAACGTGACCGCTTGAAGAATTCTTATTTACATGCAGAAATGTTTTGATTTAAGTTTTGAGGATATGACAAACAACACTTGATACAAATGATTTATTAGCATATTCAATTTTAATAAAAAGGCCCCAGACAACAAAATCCTCTAATTGTGCAATTTAAACAATACAGAAATGATCGCAACTGTTAAATTTGCATCCAGTTCTGCATAAAAATACAGAATTTGTAAGATACTCACGGTGAAAAACTTGAATCTTGCACATTAACAGCAGCAGGATGTCCCATCATACAGAGACAAACACATTACGCCTCATTTTTTGCATGTGTGGAGTTTTGTAAGACCAGGTGACACTTCCAAAATTGTCTATATTCTTTGCTCAAATTTGAATATTTGTTTGTTTTTTTCCATTTAAAGAACTGACTGGAGTGATTCAGTATACTGAAATGAAGGAGGAGTCCGACCACCACTGTC
>CAAKHC010013307.1:17901-33674 GCA_901007825.1 Macroramphosus scolopax
AACTGTTAAATTTGCATCCAGTTCTGTATAAAAATACAGAATTTGTAAGATACCCACGGTGAAAAACTTGAATCTTGCACATTAACAGCAGCAAGATGTCCCGTCATACAGAGACAAACACATCACGCCTCAATTTGTGCATGTGTGGAGTTTTGTAAGACCAGGTGACACTTCCAAAATTGTCTATATTCTTTGCTCAAATTTGAATACTTGGTATTTTTTTTAAAGAACTGACTTTATTGTCCAGCTCTCTTTTTAAAATGGAAATTCCACATCCTTAATGATTTTGTTCAGAAAATGACTAATCATGGCAGGAGATGCTTCATCATCATTATCTTGAATTTCCCTCGGGATAAATAAAGTATCTACCTACCTACCATCATCTGTTGTTTTTGACAATGACAATTTTTTGATCATTTTAACTTTTCTCCATCAGATGGCAGTGTTTCCTAAAATAGGAACCAGTCCCACTTTGAGTGGAGTTGATGTGCTCTTTCTCTGCAGACCTGATATGAGTGACTCCTGTTGAAATGATCATATCTGCTGGGATTGCAGCAGCTTCACAGAAGAGGCGTTATTACGTTTGTTCTTTGGGGCGTGTTGTTTTGATATGACTCTTAATCTACTCTTTTTTTGCACTGAGTACATTGTTTTTGGCAGTTTTAAGACGTCCGTCCATTTTAAGAATATAACAAAAATGTTAAGCAGGAAGTGGATTTGGGCGATGTTAGACTGATCAGATACTGATGATAATGAGCATTTAAATGCAAATACGAAACAGCAGTGAAACCAAGCTTGAGCTCCTGTATAAACACTGCATGTCCCCATTGTCGCCTCACTCTCTGTCAAACCAGTTCGTCCTGTGGATTTTAATTGACAGGAAGAAGATGAAAGGTCTGGGGGTTTTTGTGTATTTTCAAGGAAGGGCTCTTTCTTCTCATTTAGGAAATGTTAAAAAACAAAACAGCGTTGTGATATCGTGTAAGTGAAGAAACTCTTTGACTTTTACGGGAATTTATTGAAAACTTAATGTACAAATATCTAAAAAAAAATCACATTTCACAGTCAGAACTCAAAAGTTTTTCAGAAACAGAGTTGTGCAGCTGATGCACCACTAAATGTAACATTTCATCTACCACATGTGACCTCATACTTCTCAGTAAAGAACATACTAGTAATTAAAAGCGGTATATGTTGCCTCTTCGAGCTGTTTCAGTACTTATGTTGCATTCAGGTTCATCTACATCCAGTTGGAACAATAAAAATAAAGCTTATGTAAAAGTTTAACTATTGAAAGTTGTGGCGATAAAAATAGTGTGAACTAGTTGATGGTGACCCACATTAGGACGTCATCCTTCATGCCAACATCGATTAACATCAACGGTATAATGTTCAACCAAAAAGATAAATAATAACAAACTTCACTTGCACCCGATCCTGTCTGTTGTTAATAACGCACTCTTTCCCCTCTTGAGGACAACGATCCTTAAACTCATTAAATATATTTCGTCAGTAAACACTCACAAAAAAAGTATATATATATATAGTCAAGTGCACATGTGCGGTACATTTGTGCATGTGTGTGTGTGCGTGTGTGTGTGTCCATGTTATAAGTATGTCCTTGCTGGATTCAGGGATGCATCCTCATCTTCATGCTCGGCTGAGGTGACTGAACTCTCTTCCATTTCAGCTCGTTTCAGCTGGGACTTGGTAGAAAGAGCCTCACTTTGTTCCGATCTTGCTGACCCCGGTCTTTTCATCTGGGACTTTGTTGACGAGGATCTCTGTGACCCCTGCCTGGAGCCCTGCTCGGACCCGTCCTGCCCGGGAGGCCTTGTGTACAACTGAGACTTTGTGGATGCTCCCTCAAAGCTCGGCGGCCTGGTGGGTATCCGTCCAACAGGCTGAGACTTTTCTGGTGGTATCCTACTGCGATGAGAGCCTCCCTGGCTGGTCCCGTTGGAGGAGCGGACCACAAGGTATCGGACAGAGGGGCTCTTGTCTGTGTTGTGTGCTTTCTGTTGGCAGGCTGAGCTGATGAACAAACCCCCTCCCAGAATCATCAGAATGGACGCTCCCCAGCCGATGTACAGACAGGCTCCGAGCTCCCTCCGCTGAGCATCTACGGCGGCGCTGTAGAACTTCCTCACGACGGCTCCGGCCGCCCATGACGTGGGTATCAAACACAGTAGCCCTGTGACAATCAACACAGCCCCCGCCGCTATAGCCACTTTGCCCTTTGTCCTGACTCCTTCTTCATCCAAAAAGCGAGTGCACTTCCCCCCGATGAACGCCAGGATGAGGCCGATACCTCCTGTAGCGATGGCGAGGACGGTGAGAGCCCTGGCGGCCTGCAGGTCAGCACTGAGAGCAAGGAGAGACTCATAAGGCTTACACATGATCTGACCTGTGCTCTGGACCACGCAGGTCATCCAGATGCCCTCCCAGATGGTCTGGGAGGTTACGATGGTGCTGCCCACAAACGCTGTGACCCGCCACAACGGCATTATGCAGCTGACGATGATCCCGAACCATCCCAGGATGCACAGGGCGCTGGCCAGCATCTGCATTCCCATGGAGGCCATGATGTCGTCGAGGAGAGGAAACCTCTGCGGCCTCCCGAAAAATCCCCACAGTTCTTTTCTCTTGAGCTTCTTTTGCTTTCACTCCTGGTCCCTTCGCTTCGCCTTCTCTTTCTGTGAGGTCGTCTTCGTCAACACGGGATCCAGTTTTTAGACATCACCATTTCTCTGCATTTCGTCAATTGTTTCTTGTCTCAAAGAGCCCCGACTTCTTCAGTTGCCTATCGAGCCTCCTCTAGCCTTTACTTGACTCCAGGTATGTCTCCGTTTGGCCTCACCTCATTTGTTTACTTCTCCCTCCCCCATTTTGTCCTCATCTGCCGTCCTCCCCTCCCTCTCTCCGTCCCCTCTTTCTTCTTCTTCTGCAGGGAGCTCCGTCTGTCCTGTCACCTGAGCGGCTGCCTGTTTGCTACTAGTCAGGTGGAGACGCACCACACCTTCTCTATAGGGAAGAGAAAGGGGAGGAGGTTGACAACAGAGAGGTAGAGGGAGAGAGAGAAAGGGCGGCTGTGAAGCCGTGACATCATCTGTTCCCTCCCTCATTATCTCTGTCTGATGAGATTTTTTGGAAACAATGGGTTGAATAAAGCAGAAAGAACGACGGGCCTCTGGGCACGGAACATGTTTATAAGATGAAGCGGCGCATTGTTGTCGTATCTCGGTGACACAGAAAAGTGAATCTCTGATTCATATGTTAATACGTGGGTAGTTGAGCGTTTGGTGAATGTGTGTAACGCATGCCGAGTGTGTAAGAGGAGAGCAATGCGGAGGAACACAACCTCCTGGGAGGGAAATTGTTTCATTCTTGCAATGGCTACTGCGCAGAAAAACCTGTTTTAAACACACATACAGATACAATCAAGTTTCCTACCCTGACTGCTGAAGGGAGGAGAGTCCCCAAAACCTGACTGTATGAAGTGATTCATGTCGTCACAACATGAGGAACAACTGGTACACAAAGAGTCCGTTTGAGAGTTTGTGGTGTGTTTTTTATTTTATTTACGAACATCCATTTTTTTTTTTTTTTTTTATCCCGCTCGTTTGCTTATTCAGCGATGTTTCTTTGGCAGGACGGCGAAGTTACAGTCACACAACCTGTTTGTTAGAATCCTGTTCAGACACATTATAGTGACCACACATCTACACATGTCGTGTTTGTGCATGTGGAACTAAACAACATAAACGAAAAAATCTTGTTCACTGTCAAAAGACTGTAAAAACATTGAGGATCGATCAAATGTGAACATTTAACAACGTATATGATCCTCATGAATGGATCTGTTTAAAGATAAAAAACAGTACAACGCATTAAAGTACATGCTGCATGTGCAGATTATTCAAACAGAGGCAGCTTCGTCACAAGCTGGGACGGCCTTGCTGCTGTCCACGGAGCGGAATGAGGTGTACTTCACTTCATATTCTTTCTCAACGCTGGGGGGACAGGAGCTGCAGAGAAGGCCCCCGCCCAGGAACAACAGCCCTGCAGAGACCCAGCCGATGTAAAGGGAAGCCCCCAGCTCCGTCCTGTAAGGTAGCAAGATAGGGTCGTGACGAATGAGGAGGTCGGCGGTCCAGCAGACGGGAATAAGCACGAGGAGGCCGGCAATGATGAACATGATTCCAGCAGCAATGGCCACTTTGCATTTTTGTCTTTCACCTTCCACACAGTTGGTGCACTTTCCCCCAACGATGCCGAGAGTGACCCCAGAGAGACCAACGATGATGGCGATGGTGACGAGTGCTCTGGCAGCCTGCAAGTCTGGAGGTGCATCCGTGAGAGATTGATAGACTTTGCACTGCTTCTCGCCTGTACTTTGCATCACACAGTTCATCCACAGACCCTCCCAGATAAACGTGGAAGCTACGATGCAACCGTTGAAGACACTGCCTTTCCAGTCAGGGAAAGCACAGATGAAGATGCTACCGAGAAAACCGATGACGGCCAGGACCAAGCCCAGAATCTGTCTCACTGCAGACACCATGCTGACGCTCTGTTGATCTCTTGAGAGAGGTAAAGATGGGCCCTGCGGAGGACGGCAGTATACTGACAGGGACGATGAAAAAAGAGTTGGCTTTTATTACCCACATGCAGGGTTTGTTGATAAAGAGGTCAGGGGAGGAGTTCTCTGGTGTTGGCATTGAGTTGAAACTGGTTTTTGAAGAAATCTTACCGGACAAGATTGCTCCTCAGCTCTTGAGGAAGCAGTTGAAAGGCTGCTGCTACATGCAACGGCACAACAAGTACAATCTGTAGCTTTAGAAGATTAAAAAATACATTTTAAATAATTAACCAGAGGAAGATAGTTACGCAAGGAGAGACGTCCCAATTAATCAATGCCAGCCCGTATTTGTAGCTACTGTTTCAGAGTCAGTTTCTGCTTCCAGAGTCAGGGGATTTCTGGAGAATTCACGTTGCCAATCGATACTAGAAGGACTCGGGGAAGATGACATCTTGTTGTAACAACATTCCTGTGGTGAAATTGCATTTGGACTAAGTCTTAACGTAGGGAACGTCACATGCACAGCGCCTCCGGTGGTTCAGTCTGTTCTGCAGAGATGTCCGTCCTCCTGGTTGACCCGGGGTCTAAATATTAGGAATTAAAACGTAAACCGTTTTTTTTTTTTTTTTTTTTTTTTTTTATTTCAAAATAAAAAAAATCTAATTCCTGTTTGATATTTCTTTATTTCGATTCGTCACAATAACAACAATCGCACTTGCCTTGATTTCCACACATACTGTAGCTGCTCCTTAAGACTTCATTTTGTCACCCCAACATTTATCCCATGACTTGAACAAGATAAATAGATGATATTGTACCCACACACCGATGTGCACATCATGAGGGTAGAAAGTTAACTTGAAATGGAAACTAACAAACCTATTTGATCAAGTTGAAAGATTAGGCCCCGTGATAAATAAACCTGGACATAAAGCATGTGGGAACTATCTTTTATCTGTATGATTACTTCAGTCGTCCTCAACATGCACTGATCTCCTGCTAAGTCACCACACAGATTTGGGGCAGGCTGTGATGTTCAATGCTGCGACTGTGCTGCCTCGCATGCACCCAATTTGGATTCATTCCCAGGAATGAACCCTTCCTCTCGCCTGGTGTCCCTGACCTGTTTGAAAGATTACGACCATGATGGTTCTGTTACTTGAGGATGATAATACGGGCCGAACTCAAGGTCATGCACCTGGGCGACATGTTTCACTATTCTACTCGATGTGGAATTATCCAACATGTTTGAGCTGTACGATCTTGGGACGTCAGACCTCGGAGTGGCTGCGCCAGGGGAACTGTCACTTAACCGTGTGTTGGAGCCGTACGGCATGAAGGAGTAGTGGGCGGGTTCCAAGTTCGTCTTCTGCCCACAGACGAATAAGATGAGGATCCCGCCGAGCAGGAGCAGCACGGAGGAGGCCCAGCCGATGTAGACGGAGGAACCCACGTCTCTCTTTAGCTCCGCCGCTATCAAAGGGTCGTTGTATATAGAGATGGTTGCTACTGCCGACCAGCTGACGGAAACCAGGCACAGGATGCCTGACAGGACGCAGAGAGCGCCACCTAGCAGACACACCTGGAAGAACCACAGACATCACTTTAAGCAATACAAAAACATGTTTAAGGTCAGAGAAAGATCATTGGTGGCACACACGGAGCAGTTGCTCTGAGCATGGCTGAGAATGGCTTTAAAGTCAACGGACGGCCGACTGCACCTCCGACAGATGCAAAAGGGTGCTTCGCATTGAACTATCAGACACTGAGGGCCACAACAGCAGCACTATTTGACAACCTGGGATGAGAATGGGCTCATTGTTAAGCTTTGGTGAGGGACTAAGGTTGGATTACAACCAGCAGGTTACACCCCAGACCATCATTACTTATTCATCATTCATGTTCTCAGTCAGTTTACTCCAACATAACGGACACAACTCAAGCACCTTTTTTTTGGAGGATGACGTGGACGGAGGCTCGTAGGGGTCAGGTGGAGCTCCGCTACAGTTGAGCACACCTCCACCCAGGAGGGTGACGATGAAGCCCAGGAGACCCGTGATGATGGAGAGTAACGTGAGGGCCCGTCCAGCCTGGATGTCGGCAGTCATAGTGAGGGACGTCGTGTGTCTCTTACACTGCATCTGACCTGTTGCCTGGACGACGCAGTGCAACCACAGGCCATCCCACACCTAGCAGACACAGAAGGACTCTGCAGTGAGACTTTATATGCAATTTATATGCTCCATTATGCTCTGAGTTGATGCAGAATTCTGATACATGTGCTAAGGTGAACTAGCTAAAATAACTCCAGCAGACTTTTACATATTCCAAGTCCTCCGTAAAGTAAACTGACTTACCGATTGTGCGGTTATAATATTTGCTCCAACAAAAGATGTCTCTCGCCACATCGGCAGTCCACATGCCAAACACACTCCTAAAACGCCCAGCAGACACAGCGTCAGACCCCCGATCCGCCTGCCCTGCCCTCCCATCCAACAAACCTACAGTGATACAGCAATAAATCAAAAACCTTCGGTGGATCTACTCAAATCAAAAGCGAGCCGGTCCACTGAAAATATCCACCATGACTCCAGATATAATAAAAACTTTATAATATTTCTTCAGAGGTGAGGTTGTATATCTCTCGGCTCGTTCCTGTTCAAATGGAGAGCTGCTTTCGGCAGCTGCTGTGTTTTGCTGTTCTGTTAAACAGTCAGCTGACGAAGATCAACAGAAAGATGCAAACATGTCTTCAGTGAGATGCGGCGTGCTGTTCAAACACCCCCGAATCCAGTTAGTCAGGCTGTTACACACATTCAAACGGCTGACGCAGGCGACTCTTTTTCAAATTGCTTTTGTTTTTATTCAATTTTTTCATGAATCTCCGTGAAAGTTTCTGCATGAGCAAGTTTTGCAATTTGAAGCCTTCATGTTGTTAAAAATAGATATTTATTGATAATACACATGAGACACAATGTACAAAAACTATAGAAATATACAAGTGGGATTTATTGGTTGGTTCAGATACGAATATAAAAATCCTTGATTGGCACAAAACTTGAACATCTTAACAAATTAGAGTTTTTTGTCTTCCGGTAAATCCTCGTAGTTTTTAGTCAAACTCCTCAACGTTTCATCTGAAAGACAACTATGTGTACACAAGAGAAGATCCTCATTTTCATGTCTTTAATGGTACTAAAAACTGAATATTGTACAATATCAATAATCAATCCCACATTAAAGTTAAATTAAAAGTTTGTGTTAACAATCACAACGTCTCTTCACATCAATCCTCTTATGCTTCACATTACATGAACACTGCCTGCTTTGGGTATTTACACTGTGTACACTTCAACATGTTACACATCTGAATATTCAACAAAGATATGAAACTGATTTGATGTCAAATGTAAGAAAATAGTGCAATTAACAAAGGTTGAAATAAATTCGGTTATTAGGACTTTAATAAAAAACAAATAATCACAGAAGACAAATGACGGCACATTTACAACTTCATTATATATTTGATGGATAGATGGACTCTCCTCTGCTTCAGCATCTGTAGGTGCTGCACAGCACGCCTCCACCAATGACGAGCAGGGCTCCTGAAGCCCATCCCACATAAATGGAGGCCCCGAGCTCCCCTCTCCTCTCCGCTGTGGGCAGGGGGTTGTAAAACCCTGTGATGATGCTGTGAGCCGACCAGCTGACAGGAATAAGACACAGCAGTCCTGCTATTATAAATACCACACCTCCCGCCAGGCCAACGTTGCCTTTGGTCGGCCAGTCATCACGGTAGAAGTTGGTGCAGCCAGCCCCGACCACAGTCAGTCCGATGGCCACCACGCTGACAGCGATGGAGACGCAGATCAGAGCTCGGGACGCCTGCAGCTCTTGTGGCAAAGCCAGAATAGAGTCGTAGGCTTTACACTGCGAGTGCCCCGTGCTCTGGATCACACAGTTCATCCACAATCCTTCCCAGAAGACCTGAGAGGTGACGATGTTTGCCCCTATGAAGGCCGTCACCTTCCACATGGGCAGTCCGCAGATAACGATGGTGCCGAGAAAGCCAATGATTGCCAGGCAAATGCCAACAAGCTGAGTCTGCATGTTGTCAAAAAACAAATCCAATGCATGTGAAAGTCCAACTTCAGTGAAGCTTTTGGCTTGTTTTAACCACACGCTTTCCCAGGGATGTAAACGCTGCTGGTTTTGCGTCTTGCTGAGCAGGTGTAAGAAGGAAGAAAAACAAGGGAGGTGCTCTGCTAGTTTGTGTATCAGGTTTCCTGCTTGTCCTGATTCCTGCATGGTATGAATGAGTGGGAGGAGACCGCTGTGGACAGAAAGAGTCTGTATGAAAAGCTGCTTTGTGATTCAATACAAAAAGCTGTGAGCCTAAATTTGAATCATGCACACAAAGAAATGCGTGATTGCACATAAACTATATGAACTTGACATGGAAAGCACTTTGTGCCTTTTTAAAATGAAGCATTGAACATGTAGTTAAACAGAGGAAACACTGATATGTGACAAGCAGGCTTGTTGAATAACTCTACAGAAGGAAGGCCGCCCGGGTTTGGCCAGAAACATTCACTCTGGTGGACGGTAAAAGAATGGCTAAGTTAATAATTTAAGACTGATGAACTATTTGCTGCACTTATTTCTAAAAGGAAAGATTTATAGCAAATGTCATTGCATTGTGAGATGTTAAAGGCGGTTTCTCACCTTTATATTAATGTGCAGCTGCAGTGTGTTGAGGGTCCGAGTGTCGTCACACCTGCAACTCATGAGCACATTTAGTAACACCTGAGCTGCTGCAAGTGTGTCAACACCTTGATGAACTGGAGGTAGTTGATTGGTTTAGGCTGCATTATCAAGTGGGAAGATGCAATAAAACAGCTTTCAGTAAGCTTGGAATTGGACTTGATAACTAAATAGGTTGTCGGCGTTTGTGTTTTGTTTCAGCACTTACAATCTGATGAAACAGCTGTGCAATAAATGCTGCTTTTACAAGGATAATGTTTGGTTATAATTGACTGCATCATTAAAGTTCCTAAAATTTAGGCCACTCCATTTTACAGGAGTGGAATAAAATTAGAAACAATTTCAAATTTAATGCATTCCAGTACAACTCCCACTACTCAAACCTGCTGCCATACTGCGTTTCTGCACTAGATGCCCTGAAATATTAATGGCAGAATAAAGTTTTTAAAACTTGTATTCACTGTTTAACATTGTAAACTTTAGCAAATGTTTTTCACAGCAGTTGTGCAAGTTTTTCTGAGTGTTCAGCAAACTTCAAGTCACCTTAAATTGCAACTTGCACTCAAACGACAGAAACGTTGAAGTATAATGAATTTCATTTATTAAAAATCTCGATAAAAGTGTAAAACAGTAAAAACTTTGTTTCCTAGTTAAAAGATGCAGACTGGAAGTTACAGGCGCTCAAACATAAGCGCCTCCGCTGGCTGCTGAACGAGGGGCAGAATATTTGGCCGAGTATCTGCTGTCTTTGCGATCCTGATCCTGACACTGGCAGCAGAGAAGACCACCTCCGATGAGGAGGAGTCCCGCCGATCCCCAGCCGATGAAGAGAGACGCACCAAGCTCCCGCCTCTGAGCGTCGATCATCACGGGGCTGTAGAAGTTCCTGATGACCTCATGAGCGGACCAGCACACAGGGATGAGGCACAGGATGCCGCCGACGATGAAGAACACCCCCGCAGCGATGGCCACCTTGCTCTTGGCTTGCTCCTCTTCAATGCAGTTGGTGCACTTCCCCCCCGCGGTGGCGAGGAGGACCCCCATGAAGACAACCAGGATGGAGATGACCACGAGGGCCCGGGCGGCCTGCAGGTCGCGGGGCAGCGCCAGCATGGAGTCGTAGACCTTGCACTGCATCTGTCCGGTGCTCTGCTTCACGCAGTTCATCCACAGGCCCTCCCAGAAGACCTGCGCCGTCACGATGTTGTTCCCGATGAACGCGGACACCTTCCACATGGGCAGGACACACACGACGATGTCCCCCACGAAGCCGATGGACGCCAGGAAGATGCCCAAGATCTCGAGACCTGCGGATGCCATGGTTGTCTCAGGTTGTGAGTTACTGCGAAGCTTGCACGGACTGGTACGCTCACGTGCAGCTTTTATACCCACACCAGGTGCCTCCTGATTGGATTGAAAACACCTGTTAACGCACCAATTAAGTCAGCAGCAGATGTGTGTTAATTGGCATCAGATCATATGTTGAAATCCTCTAACAGTGTGCAGTGTTCATGTTGTTGATTGATTTGTTTTGACACATTATTTCAAGTTCCAGAGCAGCTATCATTATGACATCACCAAACATGTCACTGTATGTAGTTGCGTTAATTTCAGTCTTTTTAAAGAGCAAACTTCAGTGACAAACATGTCATCTTATTTGCCGCCAGCATTCAAACCAATGATCAGTCGATAAATCTGGGCTGCATTAATTATGAAGGACAATTAACAATTTTAGAAAGTACTTACATACCCCATGCAATACTTCAAAGGACCACTAGGGGCATGAAACCCCCATTAAAGAAACATGACTTGAAGTACTGACCAAATAGAAATATCACTGTAGAGTTTCATAGTTTTTTATCAGTTATGGTTCATTTAGTTAAACAAGTCTGAATAAATATAAAAGTAATGAATAAGGTCCTGAACTCTCAATTGACCTGTTTTATGTTAAGGATGTTGACGTAGCAACAGCTCATGTTTTCCATCACATGCAGCCATATTCTCACTGAGCTTCACTGTTTAGCTTCAGATGTGTAGCTCCTTAATTCCTCTGAAATCTGCTGAGGCACCACAGGGCCTCTCTGTAGGAGGGAAACATCTCTGAACCCAAAGGCAACATGATGGATGTTTGTATCTCAGCAATGAAGCCAAAGCCCACCCAGAGGAGGGGACTGCTCATGGGCATCTGTTGGTTGTATAAAACTTCCTCACTGTGGGAAAGCTTGTAGTTGGCAGCTCAGAGAGACACGGCGAGAAAGAAAAGGAATACCAGAAAACAGCAATGGCATCTTTGGGACTGCAGATTCTGGGCGTCGGGTTGGCGGTGCTCGGATGGATCGGAAACATACTGATCTGTATGCTGCCCATGTGGAAAGTGTCCGCTTTCATTGGGAACAACATTGTGGTAGCTCAGACCATCTGGGAAGGGCTGTGGATGACCTGCGTGGTGCAGAGCACGGGCCAGATGCAGTGCAAGGTCTACGACTCCCTGCTGGCTCTGCCTCCGGACCTGCAGGCAGCGCGGGCCATGGTTGTCATCGCCATATTGAGCTCTCTGTTCGGCCTGCTGCTCTCTGTGGTTGGAGGGAAATGCACCACCTGTGTTGGGGACAAAGCTGCAAAAGCCAGTGTGGCCATCTCTGCAGGGGTTTTCTTCGTCCTGAGTGGGGCTCTGTGTCTGGTGACTGTGTCCCTGCCTGCTAACACAATCATAAAGGATTTCTACGACCCCATGGTTCCTGACGCTCAGAGGAGGGAGCTCGGTGCTTGTCTGTACATCGGCTGGGGAGCTTCAGGACTGCTGCTTATTGGTGGAGCACTTCTCTGCTGTCAGTGCTCGTCAAGAGGAGACCGCTACAGCGGAGCCAAGTACTCCCCACCTAAATCCACAACGCCAGGGAAGGAATTTGTCTGAGCTGCTGTAGAATACGAGGCAGCAATTTACATACAAACCTGTGTATTTTTTTTTTTTTTTTTTATAAAACTGTGATTTGCATTGTGTCTTTCTTCTTCTGACTAACAAACTGTGGCCACTTGTTTCTGAAAGATACAACTGATCCATAAGGTACGTGCGATGTTAAAATAACTCAACATGGAGTTTACTTTGTCTTGTTTCTATTATTCTAACATGAATTCAGTCTGATTCATGCTTTCCATGATCTTTTTTTTATGAAACATAAACCCTTCAAAAAGAAACATTGCTCACGTGAGACATGTTTTTTGTTTAATTTGTAATCTCTCCGAAAAATAAAAGTGTTTCATCAACATTGTTTCCATTTCTGACGCTAAAGTACAGACGTACTGACAATAATTACAGTCAATAGAAACATCTAGTTTCTACATTTACACTTACCACATTGAATAATATTATTTTATGTATGAAACTTATGGTCTCCTTATGAATATGATGTATTGTTGTAGATGATGCTCATGTACTGATGCATTAGTATCCAGGAGTATCATGACACAGGGGCCGTTCTGCAGTGTGTGCAGCCGTGCATCATTTTAAAATGTGCATTTAGTACATGTGGTATTGCTACTTTTGCCAAAGTATAACCTGAATACCGCTTCCAGTGCCGAAAAGCCAAAACAGCACAACAGACAGTAGTGAAAAATGCCAGGGGCCTTTTGTCCGGCCTGTCGGAGTGGTTTCAACTGAAAGTGTCTGTAAACAAAAAAGAAAACCATTAAAGAGCTTCAGGATATATCAACCTGACACGGCTTGGCAGATGTGCTCGCTCTGGACCAAGTGTAAACATCCATTCTTCGGAGATATAAAACAGTCCCTTAGCAACGTGAGTCCAAGAACACGCAGCACACTGGCAGTGACAACCTTTTCACTCAGGACAGAAGCCGTAATTTACTGCCCGAGCACAAGGGCAGTCCATTACAGCATGGCTAATATCTCAACCAGATACAGTTAATTCCCAGGAAACTACTCCCCCGAATTCCTGCATACTTTATCAGTGTGGTCTCTGAGAAATGCACGACCGGTCTTATTCCAGAGCGTCTGCAGGTGCGGGTTGAATGCGAACGAGTCACGAACAGTAAAAACAAGGAAGCTTTATTTGATTTTTATCATTGAAGAAGTTTCACAGCTGATTTCAAATGCACTTTGTCCAACATCCATATGAGCTTTTAGCTTTATCTCAAATTGTTTTCATGACTGCAGACATTTTAAAGGAACATATTGTTTCAGAGTTGTATTACAGGTTTTTCTGGCCTTTCATTCCCGGTCTTGATGTATTGAGAGAAACCTAATCCACGTGTGAAAGCTGGAGATACACAGTGTGTCAAACTTTGCACTTTTATCATGAAAAGTTCACACACACACACAAACCACCACATAATATAACATGTAAGTTACCTGACAGCTCCAAATCCTTTACTGACTTTAGAAATTCCTCAGGCAGGAGAGTTTTAACCAACCAAACTAACATTTCTCACAGGTTTATTTTTACTATTTGCCTCGGCAAGACTTTTAAGCGCCTTAAAAAAAAACATCCTTGTTTGTGAGACCAAAAAAAAAGATCTTATCCTTACAGCTTCAGGTTAAACACTCACACATAGTCCACATTTGAGGTTACGCTCCTGGCGGTTACAAACTTCGCAGGTACGTAGGGTCGGCCATCTTTTGGCGGGCAGTTGTTGCAGAGCAAGCCGCCTCCCAGCAGCAGCAGCCCGGAGGAGCCCCAGCCGATATAAAGCGCAGCTCCGAGCTCCCTCCTCTGCGCCGCGATCACGAGGGGGTTATAGAAGTCCCTGATCACCGCGTGAGCTGACCAAGACACTGGAATCATGATCAGGAAGGCGGCTATAAGGAAGATCACACCGGACACTATGCAGGCTTTGGCTTTGGCGACTTCCTCCTCCATGCAGTTTGTGCACTTCCCACCGACCACTGCCATGAGCACGCCGAACACGCCGACGATCACCGCTATCACCACCATGGCCCTGGCGGCCTGCAGGTCCTGAGGCAGGGCCAGCATGGAGTCGTACACCTTACATTGCATCTGGCCCGTGCTCTGCACCACGCAGGTCATCCACAAGCCTTCCCAGATCACCTGCGCCGTGACGATGTTCGCCCCGACGAAAGCGGTGACCCGCCACATCGGCATAGCGCAAGTGACGATGGTGCCCAGCCATCCGATGAAGGCCAGCAGCACACCCATGATCTGGAGGCCCTGAGAAGCCATGGTTACACCTCCCGCAGCCGCTGCTTCACACAAGGAGAAAGGAAACAAAGCTTAAAACGTTCACTTCTTAAAGAACGCAAGGAGTTCCGATACTTCCAACTGGCTTCGGGGTCTCATTCACTCTGACACCTGTTTGAGGAAGTGTTAGCAGGCTCTGACTCATCGTGAGAAGATAACAGCCTCCTGTTAAATTCAAACTTTCAGGGTGGAGTTTCTGTGGTCAAGACAAAAGGGGGTAAACCGAGACCTGATACCCAACAACCCCTGTTTTCTCTCTGTCCATTGTTCTCACGCGTACAAGCCTTGTTACCTCGAGCAAGGATTGGACTCTCGGAACAATGGCTCCCACCTGTGCCTGTGGTCTCACACACACACACACACACACACACACACACACACACACACACACACACACACACACACACACACACACACACACACACACATTTGAGCACAAACACACACACAGGTGAGGCCTTGAGCAAACACTTGACTTCAGAGTTTCAGTGAACATTCAGCTCAAACAGACCAGGAAGTGGATTTGAACGAAACATGAAAAAGTAAAGACAAATATTAGAATTAAACCTTGAATGGGTTTTTTATTTACAGACCGAATCCGCCTGTATACACACGATATGTAGATATAAGTTGAATTAAGGCCTCAGGTGGAGTCTGAACTGTCTTAGAGGAAGGACATTGTCCACTTTAACCAGAGTAAACCCCTGTATAATATATATTACAGAGAACACTGTGATTGGCTCGCAGTTTGAACAAAGACGAGTTTCCAGCCATCATTGTCTGCCACACCCAAACCTGATCAACAAGAAAGTCAGACAATAGATGCCTCTCAAATATTCATACTGGCTTTCCTTCAGAGATCCTTGTTGTTGCAGAAGTTAAAGGACATTTCTTAAACACTACGTATAATTTAAATTATAAACAGTAAATGTTAGGTTTGATTATCTATCTTGATAATCTATCTATGTCCTGATTGAGGACCATCGATTGAGAATGAAGCTGCTGCGTTCTGAAAATAAAAAGCAAAGGCAGGCGATCTCAGATTCTTAAACAAAATATTTATTTACAGTTTTATTGGCACAACATTAATCTCACACAGATTAAAACAACAACCCACATAAACATGGCAAACTGGAAGCATTTTCAAAATAAGACTGAGGTTACAGAACATTTATACTTATAAGAATAGAAAAAAAACAGATGACTAATATTCA
>CAAKHC010013308.1:0-15894 GCA_901007825.1 Macroramphosus scolopax
CAGCGTTGCTCTCCCGTCTTTCATAAATATATATACAGCGGATAGAAAAGGACATGAGTTTAGTCCTTTAATTCAGAAAAAAAATCATTTGCCCCATTTGCTGAAAAGGTAACTAAAATGCCAAAAAGAACTCTTTTCATGGCGGGTGACCGGTTTGTACGCAAGTTTTACATGATGTTTATTGAAAACGAGTCCGTCGACGTGTCTCAGCGAGTGTTTCCACCTGCTCTTAGTCAGCCAGCTTGACCCAGAACAACTGAGTCAGCTGGTTTGACGAGAGGCGACCTCCAGGTGGCGCTGCAAACACACACACACCCATGTCCCAATACTGTAAGATTATATGAGATGATTTTTTTTCTTTCTGCATATCAATCACAGTCCAAAACAGACAATTGAAATATGTTGAATGTATGCATACTGCATTATTTAGTTTTCTCTCGTACCTACAGTAATTCAAAAGGTTTTTATCAGGACAATTATTACAGTTCCATGAGAAGCGGCCTTGAACTGGATACAGAAACTGAGAGGAAAACTGCCGCTGGATATATAGAAAAACAAATTTTCACCTTGCTGGATATTCATTCAAAAATGTGTTTGAATTTTGATAGATGCCATCAGCTTGTGGAGTTGATGCGGACATGTGCTTCAAAGAGCGGCCTGTGTCGCTCGCAGACCCGATCATGTGCTCTGACGTCGTGTTTGGCTCGTGCTGTTTGCTTGGACTGAACGTGGGCGCTCACATCAAGCATAACGTGAATATTCTTCTCCTTTTGCAAAAGCAAGAAGATGGTTTGTTTTGCACACCTTGATCCTCTTTGCTGTTTTTATGCACCATCTTATCCACACAGTGTCACAGTTAGAAAGAAAAATTGCAACGACTAATGTAAACCAATCATCGGAGGGGAACTAACCAAGTGTAGTGGGAGATCCTGTTACAGGGATTCGAGGTTCACGAGTTAATCTGTACCAACCTCCTCCTTGTTAGATATGCTGGAAGAGTAACGACCATCTTTTCTCATCCGTACCTCAGTTTGTGTGTATTGGTTCCCTGCATTCCCTGTAAGAAGAAAAAAAAACAAAAAAAAAAAACATGTTCAGTTCAGTGCTTTTTAGTTTACAGGTTTTTCGGCTGAATGTGTGTCCGTGGTAGGTCTGCTGGTGGTTCACACCGCGCTGCAGGCAGTGTAAATAATGTGCTTGTGTATCTCAGATTTTATTTCTTGACAAAATAGGGTTCTTTTATTCTGAAGAAATCCCTGAGCTTGAGAAACTGTATTAAATGGAGACATGTTGATAACATAAACGCTGATTCAAGTCTTTATTTGTCCACATTGAACCGTTAATTGATGACGTGTCATTAAAGAGACCTGCATGACATTAATTAACATGACACCTATGCTGAACATTAGTATTCTTGGTATGAGAGGAACAGAGTCAGACCGACATACAGAGACACTGCAGGATGTCTTGTGATTGCTCAAAGGCATCTTGAGTTATTAGCCAACATGTGTTAGGCCTTGCCCTCTTCGTGACCTCGCAGCATGCACAACAATATGTGTGTAATATTTCAATAAGTCATTAGGACTCAGTGTGGGTCAACTGGTTTATTTTTGGAAGGGGAAGCGCCACCATCTGACGATTTCATTCGTATCTAATATGAAGCACATGATCATAAGTGCAATCATGTTCACCTCTTCCTGAGTTCCCCCGACACCAATGCTTTGTTTTGTTATGAATATTGAAACATTTGTTATTCTGCTGTATATTAAAACTCGTCCCACTAACATGTTTTAGATTCCAGTCAATTGGTGCTCAACCACAGATGAAGTTACCTGCTATTGAACAAGCCAATAATCTAATAAAACAACTCACATTTTGCCTTGTAGAAAGAAAACTAGTCATTTTACTAACATGTGATGTGGACACGCAAGTAGTTGAAGTGTGTGTGTGTGTGTGCGTGCATCAGTCACACGGACAGAACAGTGTCACCCAACCCTCACACACCAAGTCTATTGTCAGAGCTGACGTCATGGCTGGTGCAAGGAGGGAAGAGGACCGAGCACGGGCCGCCAGCACTGACCGGCAACACAGAGGAGCAACAGCACAGCAGCATCATGGTAAGTAAAGCTGGTTCCCTTTGACAGGTTCACTGTAGTTGATCTCTGATGTGAACTGTGTGCAGGAGGAACTGTTGATGGATGTTCTGTGTGTGTTTACAGAGGGTCAACAGTGTCATGTTTACTGTGGTTCTGTGTGGTGTCTTTGGTTTGACCCTCTGCTCAGCCAACCAAGGTACGAATACAAGAACGGAAGTAGAAGTAAATAAGAAGTTAACTTGAGTTTGTGCACACAAAATAAATATCTTTCCTGTTTTGCTCCAGTTGGTCTCAGCGAGAAGGTCCTCGTCTTTCCTTATGAGACAGATTTCAGCTTCGTGGCCCTCATCCCGCAGAAGGAGCTGGGGCTGAAGGCCTTCACCCTCTGCATGCGTGTTGCCACCGAGCTGCCGGAAGAGCGACAGATCATCCTGTTTGCGTATCGCACCGCCGACTACGACGAACTCAACGTGTGGCGCGAGAAGGACGGACGCATCTCCTTTTACATGAGCGGCGATGGCATTTTCTTTAACCTGCCGCCCCTCACCACCTTCCGCACCAGCCTCTGCCTGACCTGGGAGTCTCACACCGGCCTCGCTGCTTTCTGGGCGGAAGGGAAGCGAAGCACCTACCAGGTCTACAAACCGGGACACAGCATCCGTCCGGAAGGCACTATCCTCTTGGGGCAGGACCCGGACAAACACCTGGGGGGCTTAGAGGCCGTGCAGAGCTTCGTAGGGGAGATGACTGACCTGAATATGTGGGACCATGTGCTCTCCAGGAGCATGATCCAGGCATGGCACTACGGGCACAAGGTCCCGAAAGGCAACATCTTTGACTGGGCCACGATTGAGTACGAGCTGAACGGGAACGTGATGGTGGTGGATGATGACTGACTTCATGTGGGGTCCCCTGCAGAGAAGGATGAGGCCTTGGAGAGAGGTGGAGGGTTGATTCTGATATATGTGATGGTCTTTCTGAGATTCAGTGTCATCTTGTGTTAAGTCTCTTCTTCTCGAAGGACCGCAGGTCTTAATGTTGCATAAAAACATCTTGACGACGAGGAAGCTAGGACTGTTTGGGGCCTGTAACTATTAGCAACAGAGGCCAACACTTGTTTGACATCACTTATTCAAACCTCTCGCTAATCAGTAATATAATCCATCATCCCAGTTTCTATTAATCATCAAGTGATCCAAGTTTCATCCTCTGTTGCAAGTGCACACATGATGAAGATCAAGCAGATACTGTTGATGTGCCGGATGTTTCCATACGGTGGCAGTCTGCACTAGTTCATATCAAACAAGGTTCAGTCAAACAGCTTCACCATGTGAGCATCAACTAACTGCTTCATGCTCAGACTGACGCTCCGATCATTCTGTTATTTCATTTTTTTTATGTATATATTTGCTCCCTATCAAACAAACAATGAGTTTATGAAACAACCTTTAATATAACCTTCTTTCACATGATATTTCTTGTGCCTGCTATACAACTACCTACATCTCAGTGTGAGTATGATGTTTGACGTCTGCAGAGGACGAAAATCTTGCAGAAAATAATAATAATAATAATTATAATAGAATGATGAAGAATCAGACATCATCTTGCAAAATGATTTAAAAAGCAGTAGACCTGTAATAACGTGCATGTTTATTTGACATCTGCATTGCAACTATCAACTTGAAATATTCTATTTCATTTCAGAAATGATTTCAGTAGTTAATTAATTAATGAATTCATTTTTTTTAACATGTGTGTCCACATGTGTTTTTGCAGGCCGTTCGTCCGATGATATTTTCTCTGATAGAAAAACAGCCAACTGGAGGAGACGTTGTTTCCACAGGAGCGATTTAGCAGCACTCAAACAGCAATTATCATGTTTAAAATCCGTTGTCGTAACGTCGCCGTTGGTTAGCGTGCTCACTCATGAATTTTCCATGTTCCGACTGATGTAAGAACGCTCTGGGTCTGAAATCAAATCTCGCCATGTGCATAACTAATAATGTTTGTAATTAAACAGAATATTTCTTCTTTGAACTCTCGCAGCTTCATTTCCATTATAATCATCGTTTTTACATATCGTGTAAAAAATATAATAATTTGAATTATTATTAAATGTGTTTTATGACTTTACGTTAAGGATTAAATGGCAGAGACACATAACGAGCCGGATGTGTTACATGTCTCTCATATGGAGTTGCTGCACTAACAAAGGCCCCTTCAGAATCAACTCAAGGTCAGATCTTCTCCATCCAAGTGTAACACAGTAAGTTCCAGTGCTCCGTCTCTGCTCGTCTCCATGGCTCCGTGCACTCATTATCCCTGCCTGCACCACCATCGTGACCTCCTTGCAGAGACGAGGGAGAAGTTTCCGGCGCGCGGCCCAGGCTCCCTTGAGGGTGGGAAAGTGCTGCGTTCTTGAGTGTATGTTTATTCCGACCGAATCACCCGTCGGCTCTCTCGCAGCAGCTAAATAAGGAGAAGGCAGGGCCAACGAGTTCTGACTGCGGGTCAGCAGCCAAATGTTCCACCTTCTTGGATGTTGCAATGCATCAATCGCGGTGCCCACTCACTGTGTGGTAACACCTTTGTGGACCATCTGCCCAGGCCTGTGGTACACACACACTGAACACACACACACATATGCACTTCTGCCTAAAAGGGCTACTAATTCCTCACACATGCACATGAACAAAATCCCACTTATAAAGGTTTAAGTTTATTGATTCCAATCGGTCCGACCTACATTTCTCTTGCAAATAATAATAGAAAACTAATTATTTTCCATTGATTTTTCGGTGGTTAATTTCTTCACTCGTCTGTTTCTGCACCCAAAGACGGATTTGGAGTCTCAGACAGCAGGAAATAATAATCAGCAGGCCTCTTCACAGACCGGATAATTATTCCTTCTGTGTCCTATGTTGCATGTATTATCCAACTGAGCAAACAGTTGCAGGGCTCCTCGTCCTGCTCGCGGTCAGGCCCGCCAGTACGGGCCTGCGAGATCTGCATATTGGCCCATGGTGCTTTAAGCCGTCTGAGGCTAAGGTGCTGCCGCTGACTGGATGTCCATGCGTGTGGAGCTGGTGAAATGTTTTCCACGTGAGAGGAGATAGACGGCGAGAGGGAGCCCCGCGTGAGCCAGCGAGGGGAGACAGAAGGAGGGCCGTTCTGGATTCCTTCGAGCAACTCCAAATAGATTTCCAGGCAAAACATATTTGCATACGCAAGACAGTGCTATGAGCTATCTGAGGGAGCTGTAGCATGTGTGCAATGAACAGATGGATAATTTTTTTAGAGCTTTCTTGCAGAAATTTCAGCCCATTAATTTGAGATCTCGGGCATCATTCAGCCTGCTTTTTGTTCACGAAGCCGACAAAGAATAATCAGGATCAAGCTGCTCTTGTTAATCAGATTCAGCAGAGGAGTCTTAACTGATGGAACAAAAGCATCCAAGAAATATATAGAATATAAAACTTTAACTTTAAATCCTATTGAATGACGATGAATGACATGTTATTTATTATTAGAAGCCTGACGGAGTGTGAAGATGAGACCTGGATGTCGGGTTTCTGACTCCGCCAGTATGGTCGCTCTTCCTCCCCCTCTGGGCTGTATGAAAAATTCACCAGGCCTTCCCATTAGAGTCAGTCTGAATCAGGGCGTTACAGTGGACCCACGACACTTTTATCGCTTGACTCATAGCGATGTAAATGTTTAGGATGTTACATGAAATCACGGCGGAGTGTCCCCCCCCCCGCAGGTCGGGTCAAGCCCTTATTGTATGTGCTTTACATCCAGACGCACACACGAGCACCAGCAGTCCTGATTTGTTAAAAACAGATGGACAATGCCCTTTTCACTACGAGCTTTTCACACTGATGGTGCGAGGGATGACCTTTACCGTGTGAGAGGGTGAGAGCAGTTGGCCGGTGTGTTTCCTCCAGGCGGGACGGCTTAACTACATATGAGCGTCCAGTGTGTCCAGTGTCTGGGAGACGAACGGGACAGGGGCAGAATAACAGAGGCGCCTGACAAGACAAGAGTCCTGCAATAACCTTTAAGAGAAGCAGATGTTGGTGAGTAGCTTGACAAACATGGCGCAGGCTGATCAAGCCTGAAGAAGGTGTGTGCATGTAGAATTGCATCATGGGAGATGAACGACGCTTTGCACAAGATAAAAGATTAATATTTTTCCTGCACGATTTTTGTTCCTCTTTTCACCGAAAGGCACCGAAATAAAAGTCAAAGAACTCATCTTTAAGTGATATAATTAACTGGAACATGTAGCCACGTCCTCCCTGCACCTCTCCCGTCTCCGCCAGCGTGCAGGACCGTTGCTTCAATGGGTAAAAGAGGGCGAGAGCCTCTGTGGTTGAACGCGTTGCGGCTTCTAACAGTGAATTCTCCCCCCGTCGCCTCTGGGCTGGCCTCTCGTACGAACATATGAGCCGTGCCACAGCGTGTGGCGCTGGGAGACGGTCCAGGGCCTCCTGATTAAATATTACAGCCTCCTCTAAATGGATGGAGATTAGCCTCTGTGGGAATGTTAGGGATTAATTTACCCCCCGGCCAGAAGTGTGTGTATGAGAGAGAGTGTGTAGTGGTGGAAGGAAACCGGGGAGGGTAGTGGGTGTTGTAGAGAGGATTTCCAGGTGCAGGTCAGTGGAGGATGTACTGCGGTTTCATGGAGTGAATGTTAATAACACGAAATACTTATGCACGGTACATTCAAAGGTAAGATCGTCTTCTGGGGTCCACTACAGTCTGACAGCAGGTGTTCCTCGTACGAAGGAAACGATTGACTTCTCACATGAGGAGCAAACGACTGTCGTTTTAATTCCGGTCTGTCCTCCGTGTTCCGTTATGCCACCTCGACATCCGCTCTGAATTATTGATCGTTTGGTTTTGTAGTTCACCGCCTTTAAAATGCTTTTAAGGACGTGAGTGCGTGTTTTGAGGTCTTTGCATGGAAACCCCGAGCTGTATTATTTATAAACGCACGTAAAGCTTCATGGGAATGCGGATCTATTTAATCACCCACTCTATCCATTCACCTTTAATGAGCGCGCGCCTGCGTAGACTTTTGCACTCTGACAAACAGATGTTTCTCTCGGTCTCAGATGTATCACTGCGAGGCCTTAATTCTCTGTTAATTCTCCTCCTCGTAATGGACACACATCCATCAAACACCACATATGTGTACGGCATCCGAAGACAATAAACAAACGCCACATGTGCACACGCACACACGGCGCAGCGCCATCTCACACATGCACAAACACAAACACACGAGCAGCGCCGTGCGCCACTGGGCAGGGACTAGCCTGAAAGATTGAAAGCAATTAAAACTATCATCTGCAGTGGCTCTGGGCTGGCCCGTGGCTGCGAGGGGGGAGCTGCCACTGCGCATCAGCTTCTCAGTCTCGGCAACGCACAGCGACATGAGAGGGAGAGTCGCAGGCCTCTTCCGAAACACACACAGGCGCTGCCTTCCCCTCGGAAACTTGCACACATGTACGCTCACACACGGCTTTGTCATACGACTGCTAGGACACTTGATCCTGCAGCAGCTTCTTCTCAGAGCTAAACACATGATGAGGACTGCAGCTGGAGCGTCCCAACACAGTCTCTCAGTGCATCTGGATAACTGCGTGCTCAAGCTGAGCTTTTTCTTGTAGGTGCCCTGTGCGTGGCTTCCTAATGGAGGAGTGGATGTGTCTCCAGAGGTGACACAAACAGAAAAAGTTTAACTCACCAACCAATGCAAAGCGCGTGCAACCGGCCTACAGTGCACATGTGCATGTACTGGTGCAACACGCCAACCACAAAAGTCAATGTTCCGGTAACTACTCTTGTGGTTTGAGGTGCTTCATTTGTTCGCATCCACACACACACACACACACACCTGCACACGGAGCTCATCAGTCAGATATCATTAAGTCGGAGTGCTGTAACTCCAAGCTGTTTGGGACAAACTTGGAGCGGTTTACCTGCGTTCAGATCCCTGGGAATGGTGGCTGTCTGGACTGGTCCTTAACAAGTCTCCTCAGGACAACAACCACCACCATTATCGGCTACTGTTACTGTGTGTGTCTCTCTCTCTTTTGCTCCCTCCGTCCGTCCCTCCGATCAGCTCTCAACCTGTCACTCTCACTTAGCGTCGACATTAGCACCGGTGGTTTCCTCATCCTGGTTCTCTTCACCCCTCCCCGCCTCCGTCTCCCCTTGGTGCGTTTGAATACATATCTCCGATATTCAGCCCCTACTTAATTTGACAGGCCCCTGTTTTGTCAGTCTGACAGGCCCATAGCAAGACACTAATAGGCCAGGGAGACCACCAGCAAAGGCACCAGCCAGGGAGGCCCCCGCGGTGCCAGTCCCCATCACCCTCCACGTCTCTCGGGGCGATGAAGGCAGGAGATGGAGGGGTCAGAGGGGTGGGGTGGTCCGGCAGCGGCGCTGTCACACCAGGCCACAGCAGACTGGACCAGGCCTCAGTACTGACACCCGTCACCGCTCCTGTAGAAACCCGCCATCAACTCCCAGCACACGCAAAAGAGGGTAAAAAGAGCAGCCAGTGGGGGCGTCTTGGGATCTAATGACTGCGGCTGCCACTCACAGCCAGAGCTGCAGTCATAATGGAGATGGCTGCTGAGAGAAGGGAAGAACTGCACACTGATTTCTGTTGACGAACCCTCGCCGGAGCAGCTGGGATGGAGACGTGTGTGCAGGCTTGTTTGTGTGTGTGTGTGTGTGTTTCCCTTTAGGTCGCCCGTCCGACTGATTGTGACCTGCTAAGCTCTGATAAAGATGAATTGATGGGGAGGAGAGGAGGTCCCCTAAATCTGAGACAGTGGCTGTTGTTCTTCCTTTGTTTGCTTCCCAGGAAGGTGAGAGGAGTCATCAGGATGGAGGGATAATTCATTACCAATCAGTTCTACGTGATTGATGACCTATAAGATTTAAAGGCAGCTCACATTGTGGTCGTCAGCATTTTCTGTTTATTTCTGGGGTAAAAGTCTTAACTGATATTGTCATTCTGGATTCTCCTGACTGTTAACAGTGAGAGAGAGATCCAGAGGACATGCCGACTGGGATGAGAGCCAGGGACAGGGGGTTGGTCGGGGGACTCCCGGGGTCTTTCGTGTAGTGAATTATTAAGGTTTACTAATACTTCATAAATCCCCTCTTTGTCCTGTCCATTACCGGCCTGTCACATCCTCTCGCCGCTGCTAGACTGACTCACTTGCTTCATCTAAATGACAGAAGTTAAACTGTGTTCCAGAGGAAATGGGGAGGTGGGGGGTGGGGGTGTAGCCGTGGACGTGGGGAGGGGGCAGCAGCACTCTGCAAGTAGGCCCCAGGGCTGGATGGCTTGGGAAGGGTGCGTGTCGTGTTTGTGTGTTGTCTTCCTATTCAAAAACTTAGTCGTCGATGTGCATTGAAAGACGATCGAGTGAGTGAATAGATCAAAAAAGTGAAGTCAGTGTGTATCATTTCTCCGATCTATGCATCCTCATTAACTCCCCACGCATCTATACCACCAGCTCACTCCCTGTGATCCCCCATCCCTTCTCCATCCTCCTCCTCCTCCTCCTCCTCCTCCCGAAACAGCAAACCTTGCCTCAGTGCGTGCCTGGCGGACTCTCTCCGCGGTCTCGACAGCCGAGCTGGTCGTTGCCCCGAGCGCTGAGGAGCTGTCGCCTCTCGTTAGTGTCACGGTGGCGACCGAGAGTCCTGCCTGCTCCTTGATTAGAGAGAGAGGTGGATGCACGGGGTGTGTGTGTTTGTACATGTATGTGTGTGTGTTTAGTAGAGAGGGGGGGGGGGGTCCTGCCCGCAGAGCTGCTTTTAAAGATCAGTGATTTGGTCAATTGGCCTGGCAACTCCAATCTCACAGAAGGTCACTGATGACTCAATGGACCAGTCGGGAAAGGCCGGCTGTCATGTCACCCTGTGTGTGTACATGTGTGTGTACATGTGTGTGTGTGTTCGTCAACAAGCCTCCGACAAAATCAATACCGAAAAGTCAATAAAGCCGTGATCAGGATGTCGAAAATTCCCCGAGATCACGTCGGCTTGTTGTAATCGCCGGAGCAGAAGATCTGGTGACCTCACGGGTGATGTTCAACAGACCAAAACTACATCTCACTTCTTTCACATCTGTACTGGAAATCAGAAGCTGCTTTACTGGTGGGGTGAAGATGTGCAGCTCATAATCCAGAGGTGCTGACCCGAGACTTGAGACGACGGGTTCAAGTCAGACTCGAGTCACAAATTGATGACTTCAGACTCGACTCGATGACTTGACTTTAACACGGATTCGTTCGGCCTATTGCTTATCGTTAGCGAGCTAGCAGGTTGCTACGTGCTAATGCTAAATAAGACAGACCAATGTGCCAAATTTTGCTACTTAAAAATGCATTAAATTTGTAAATAAATAACAGCTCAAGTTCTACCAGGAAGTTGCTGCACGTCATCACAACAACCACTGACAGCTGCACTGACACTTTACGAGGAAGCTTCACAGTCATCATCCTCACTCACCTCTCTGCTGCTTGCAGTACGCCGACTCTTCCTCCACCCCGACGCCACCTGTTCACTCCCGTCTAGATGGGGTCAGGCTCCTCGCCCCCCCTCTCTCTACCGTCGTCTGCATCCGAGACCAGACTAGATTGCAGACGGGGGCGAACGACTGTTTCCATTTCTTCAGGCAATCTACACAAATACAAATACACAAAGTATGTGAATCACGTTGAGATATTTCGTATCCTGAGTACGACACAAAGCTTTCATCGCTCCCTCGTCTTGTAATCCTACATTGCAATAGATGGTAGATGACCTTGTGCAAAACTTTAGACAGCCGACTGTCTGCTGACTGCCCGGCCAGGTCAGTGAGTCTCCGGCCCCCCCAGGGACCCATAAACACTGTGTGTGACTCCGCTTCCTGTATGCCCTGCCCTGGGCACAGCTGTCCATTTCTGGACAATTTCTCTGCCCAAAGGGGCGACCGACTGGCTCCGCGGACCTTGGACACACATCGCCCATCTGTTTTGTGACTGTCATTCATTCACCCCCTGGACGACGGGAACGGGCAACTTTTCAAACACAAAAATTAAAACACAGACCGAGACATGAAGGCTTTTATTTAACAGTGATGGCTATTTGATTGTATTTAAATCAGTTAAATTATTTATGTTTATCAAGATCCAGACTTGCCTTCATCGTAAAGATCTTCCAGATAGATCTCTGGTGTATAAGAGCTCCTGTGATGAGGCGTTATGAGGCTGACAGCCAGTGAGAAGGAAACAAGACTCCCCCCTAGCTACGGCTTCCTGACTTGTTTATTTGCTAACTGGGTAGTGGGGTTGGGTGGGGGAGAGGGTGAACATATGGTTTGCTAAAACATGGACTTGTAGTTGGGAGGCTCCGGCCCCCTAAGGGAGGGAGCTGACGGGCTTCGGTCCCTGTCTCCCTCGATTCCTCCCGCATGGGCGGCCAGAGTCGAACAGCCGTCCTCCAGGAGTTAGCAGCACAGCGCGGTCTCGCGCACTCTCTCCCTGCTGCCTGCACCCCCCCACAACCCTCCTTACTAAAAAAGAGTGATGGGGGGGAGGTGAGGGGCCGCTGGCTTTGGGATGGTTGCAGCTGGGAAGCTGACTGACACCATGCTCTTGTGCTTGGTCCCCAGAGTGTGCTGCTGCGTTAAGCCCTGTTGCTGAGGGAATAAAAGCCCTGGTCCCGGCGTGAGGACATGCTGGTACTGCGGTCCCAACACATATGGACGTTCGCCGTGCATCAGTGTTCCGATTTTAAACACATTTGTACGGAAACGGATCCTCTGCGCTCTGGGAATTTATCAGAACCCCCCGCGAAGACGCCGAGCCGACTCGTCCGAGGAAGTCGAAGGTTGTCAACGAGCTACCAGCTACAACGGCTATCTTACACAGATCACTGCACTGAGATACACACACACACACACACTCATACGCACACCCTCAAGGTCCATGTGTTTACGGACACACACTCTCAAGGCGCTAATGTACACACATGGTCTCACACACCCTACATTGATGAACAAACATATGCACACACTCACATACGCTCCCCGTGGGTCAGTGGCTTAATGTGCACACATACTTACACACACACACACACACACTGTTGTTGATAGACTTTCACATGCACACGCACGCACACACACACACACACACCCTGGAGGTCAGAGACGTGATGGACAGCAGTCCTGATGTGTTCCGACAGAATCGGCTGCTTCCTTTCGTTTCCGCTTGCTTTTCCCCCATCAGGTGACACCCAAAGGTGCCTCGGCAGCAAAGACCCCGACTCCTGTGGGTGCGTTCGGGGGCAGAAGCGATGAATGGAAAGCGGGGCGATTGGGGCACCAGCTGCTTCCTGTCAGTGACCCACAGCTCACACGTCGGTGTGAACATGTCTTTGATCAGCAGGTTGGCCTCAGCTGCTTCTCCCTCCAAATCACCGACGGTTAACGAAGAGCCGCGTCCGTATCTGATGTTTTTCTTCCCGAGCGAAGACTCCGAGAAGGGCATGGATATCTGCAGAGGAAAATCCAACGAGTCATAGGTCTCGTCATGACTGAGCGTTGACATCTGCCCTTTCCAGATATCAACCCGGCTCACTTTGAAGGCTGCGTTTTCAGTTTGGAACACGGCCAACGCTCGTCCGGCCCTCGTCCGTATAATTGTGTGTGTTCATTTAAGTGTGGCGCATAAAAATGTCTCATTGTGCGCTCGCAGCTCTGTCCCCTGACATACTGATGGGGCAGGTCACCTCGGAAAAGGACACGTTTCTGTCATGGACGTCTTCGGATGACGGAGGCTCTTCTGATAGCTTAAAAGAGGAGAAGCTGTCTTGCCGAGTTAGATCAGAAAATCCATCCGACATCGACCGCAGCTATCGAAGCTGAAGCTGCAGCAAACTCACCTGACAATAGTACGTCCGTCCGTTAGTTCTTAGGCTCCTGTCAATCGAACGCAGACACCAACACGAAGAACTGCTAACACTTAAGTTATTTAGTTTACAAGGTTTATCAGTGGAAGATGGTTGTTATGGCAACAAGACAGAAAGAGCAGGATGGAGATTTTAGCATAAATTTGGCAAATGCTATCAATGCTAATGGATTGGAAACAATGATATATAACTTTTCATGCTTCTTTATGCACGTAATGTCCTTTGGATGGAAGCGAATGGCCCCTTAAAAAGATGTTTTAATACAATGTGAAGCTTCGTTGTCTATACGAATCGGTCCGACTTTCTTCAGGTTACAGAACCTCGACCTGGACGACTGAGAGTCTTCACAGGCAGAATGCTGCCGATGTCTTTCGGAGTTGTTCTCCTTTGAAAAGGGAAAGGGGTGAAGAGGGGAGGGTGTTGTGAATAATTGATACTGGCTGAGAGCGATATGAGTTTAGTTAATGTGCCCAGCAGCGCCGGCTAAGAGAGGAGCTGTTAGCTATTCCACCTCGGGCCTAAAACTCAGGCAGCGGAAAGAGATGAAGACTCGTCCCGGGGTGGAGTTAGCAACTTAGAGATTCATCTTTCCGTCCGTACGTCTTTCCGTTCACTACAAATAGTCCGTCTTGTCGGTCGGTTGGCGTGCGGCTCGCGCGCTCTTAATTTCTGTTAATTTGCATGGGATTTGTTTGTGTGTCTGTGTGCGTCGGGGAGGCATCTGCACAGCTGGATCTCCCTGGTGGCGGTGTTGTTCTGGCCCTCAGGTTCCTTTCTCCGGGTAGTAATAGAGTGCTCCTGTCAGCCTCCCCAGATGCCGCTCCATAAGGAGCCTCGACTCTCCAACTCGCCAGGAGAGTTCTGCCTTTCACTCTTGCAAACTCTTTGGCTCCTTCACTGATTCTCCGTTTGAAGGCTGCCGCTGCACTTTGGAGACGGAAGGAAACATTCGAGTGTCAATGAGACGATAGAATCTGTATGCAGAATAAAAAACAAAAACAAACTAACGCATTCAGAACATTTCCTGTCTATTACAACCGAATGTGCTTTATACATGAAATGAATCATCCTCCATTAATTAATCGTCTCCATGTCAGTGTCCTTGCCTTGATCAATCAATTCATGATGTATACATCCCCATCCAGCATGCACCCGATGGCCCTGTGGGTGTTTTACATGCAGCAGTATTTGTATTGATTATCATTGATTGGAGTTGGTGTGTGATAAAGCTGACAAGCCAAAACACAGTTATATGTCAATTATAGCACAATATATCTGATTTAAGTTCTAAGTGATTGAACAAGTCTCAGTTTTATGAAAGAGGAGGAGAAAGTTAGACTTCATCTTGCATATCTGAACCACAACACACACCGTTTCCTCCCGAGTGTCGGTGTAGTTGGAGAGACTGAACAGTCTGTTACTCTCAGAACAAAAAAAATTGACATTATCTCCTGTGTGCTTTAAGAAAAGGAGGATCTTTCTCTTCTCCTCCTCCTCCTCCTCCTCCCATGTCATAGTGCGCTCCTGTCATTCCTCCTGATTTACCAGACATCCTCTTTCCCCTGCTGTCACATTTGGTACAGATGGTTAGGCTCTATGGAGTGGCCTGTCACTCTCCATTTGGCCGCCTCGATGTGACAGTGGGCCTGATGGCTCGTGAAGGGCCCCTGACTTTCCCAGCACACGGACACTGACATTTCTCAAAGGGGTTCGCATGCGCGCTTCCCACCCAGCCAGAGGAGAGAGATGAAGAACCCGGAGTTGACCCAAAAGCCCGCCACAGGCTAAGAGAGGAAGTGATGGAGAGAAATGAATGAGAGGGACGGAAGTGAAGTGCGAGACAAAAGGGCAGGTAGACTGAGAGGAAGAAGAGAAAGTAAAGAGTGAGTCTGAACTGTCGGAGGGGACACATGTGAGTCACTGACTGTGGGTGAGATCTTATATCACATGTCAGTGACCGGTCCACTGCCCTGCACCACCGGCGCTAAGCTCTTCAAATACCAACAGGACCAGAGCACCGGCTGCAGGTGAAGTCAAGTGAAGAGGAAAGAACCCCCAGCCAACCCTCCAAAAACAAACCTTCTACCTGAATAGACAAGCTGACGTGAACACTCGTGTGTGGCAGGTGCACACAGGACATGCACAGCTCCCTTGTTCAAGCACACGCGTGGTCGCAGACTTCACAGGTCCACCGCTGATCAGTGCACACGTCATTACAGATGAGCTCCGATGCTTCTGACGCCATTAAGTATGGAGGTGCTTCTGTACCTTTGTTGTGCAATCAGACATGATAAGTTTGCAATAAAAGCGACATCAAATCTTAAAGATGGTCAATGATTTTGTTTGCACACCAAGATGTTTGCTTGCGAACCCGAAAAATGTGTTTGAAAATCCAAAGGTTTCGTTTGTAACTTGCTGTTCAACTGAGCAGGGAACCTGCTGAAAGGTGAAACACCCTCGCAGTCTCAGTTGATCAGCACCAAGCCGAGCTGTCAGCCCGGACAGCAGCAACGTGGCTAATGTCTTTCAGAGGAAGTCTCGTCCTCAAGACGGCAATGAAAGTTTTGGATTCGCAAAAAGACGAAAAAAATTCAGAATTAATTCAATTAAATTTGGATGCATAAATACAAAAGTTTTGATCTGCAATCATCTGTTTTTAATTACAGATAGATAGATAGATAGATAGATAGATAGATAGATAGATAGATAGATAGATAGATAGATAGATAGACACATGTCATCCCTCCTTTAAAGATAAGGTTCCTCCACTAACCTTTGCCAATATTGTGTAAGTTGTTATGTT
>CAAKHC010013309.1:0-12935 GCA_901007825.1 Macroramphosus scolopax
CACTTAGTTCCATGTCATTACTTTACATGGTGTGTGGTGATTATGTCCCGATACGGGGGCAAAGGAGGAGACACACACACACACACACTGAAATACACAGACACACACTGAATACACACAGACACACACTGAATACACACAGACACACACTGAATACACACAGACACACACCGTAACACACACAGACACACACTGAATACACACTGAATACACACAGACACACACCGTAACACACACAGACACACACTGAATACACACAGACACACACTGAATACACACACAGACACACACTGAATACACACAGACACACACTGAATACACAGACACACACCGTAACACACACAGACACACACTGAATACACACAGACACACACTGAATACACACACAGACACACACTGAATACACACAGACACACCGAATACACACAGAGACACACACTGAATACACACAGACACACACCGTAACACACACAGACACACACTGAATACACACTGAATACACACAGACACACACTGA
Source organism: Macroramphosus scolopax (assembly GCA_901007825.1). Taxonomy (NCBI): domain Eukaryota; kingdom Metazoa; phylum Chordata; class Actinopteri; order Syngnathiformes; family Centriscidae; genus Macroramphosus; species Macroramphosus scolopax. The sequence continues at coordinate 518 of CAAKHC010013309.1, forward strand.
ATACACACAGACACACACTGAAATACACAGACACACTGAATACACAGACACACACTGAATACACACAGACACACACTGAAATACACAGACACACTGAATACACAGACACACACCGTAACACACACAGACACACACTGAAATACACACAGACACACAGTGAAATACACAGACACACACTGAATACACAGACACACCGTAACACACACAGACACACACTGAAATACACAGACACACACTGAAATACACACAGACACACACTGAATACACAGACACACACTGAATACACAGACACACACCGTAACACACAGACACACACCGAACACACACAGACACACACAGACACACACCGAATACACACAGACACACACTGAAATACACAGACACACACTGAATACACAGACACACACCGTAACACACACAGACACACATATACATATATATATATATATATGTATATATATAGGGTGAGGGTTGTGCGTACTATAGTTACAATATGCAGTTGTTGATATAGTAAACAGCTGTTGCTCTGCGTCTGTTTCAGAGTCCACTGGGTCCACAGCAGGTTTCTTAATCCAGCCGAATGTGAGTCACTAATGTTAACTAGTTAAACTAGCAACACTCACACATTAGTAGTTCCTAGTTAGGGTACGATGACGATGCTTGTTCAGTGATTAGTGTGGTTGATTGGTATATTTTCTTTTCTTCTGAGCAGTCGTGGCAGTGAGTGACAGGATGTTTAAATGTCCCACGCAGGAACAGAACGACTGCAAAGCAGCTGATCCGGCGCTACTTCCTGCAGTTAACTGACGGCTGTGGAAATGGCAACTGTCAAAATGAGTTGTGTGCATCATGTTGTGATTTTCAACCTCTGGATAACAATTCAGCAGCTGTCAAAGCGCTCGAGTTGTTTAAGATCAACGCCCAGCTCTGTGATCCTCAACCCTCGCTCGTCACGGGCGGCAGCATGACGAGCGACACGGATCTCTGTCCCACCCAACAGGACTTCTCAGGTATGTGACCGTGAAGGATGCTGATATAGAAGTATTTCACTTTGTTCATTCAATTTGTATCTTGTTGTTTTGGTCCAGATGTTCATTACCTCACAGAGAACACTGTTTGTACGATCCTGAGCTCCTGCGAGGAGGAAGGGAACTCCTCCGCTCTCATTCGCATCATTGGCAGAGTTTTCTCAAACACAGAGGCCCTGATGAAGAGTTTCAGGAAGGACGTGCACGACACTACAGAGACCTTAAACTCTTTAATACCGACAAACGTGGACAAGCATGAGGAGAAGAGTGAACCGAATTCAGAGCTGATGGGGGCTTCTTCTGCAGCTGCTCTACCAGATGAGGCTCCTAATGGAATGTTCGACCCCTGTGAGGTCACAGTGGACATCGACTCTGTCAGGAGAGTCTACGACAGACTTCGAACCATTGACCAGGTGGAGGCGGCTCTTGCCAACGCTCTTATTTACCTTACTCCAAATCTGGAACTAGACCTGGATTACCTTGATGTGTACGAGACAAACCCGGACTACCTGAATATCTTCGTCATCGTGATGGAGAACAACAACCTTCACAGTCCCGAGTACCTTGAAGTCGCATTGCCACAGTTCTGCAGGGCGATGAGCAAGCTGCCGGTGCCTGCGCTTGCCAGGCTGTCGAAGCTGTGGTCGCAGTACGATCTCCCCCACATCCGCCGTATGATGGAGACCTTCCAGCAGCTCATCACTTTTAAAGTCGTCAGCAACGAGTATGACGGCGAAAATCTGGTTAATGACGATGAGACCGTGGTGGCGGCTGCGCAGTGTTTAAAAGTGGTCTTCTATGCAAGTATCGTGGGTGGTGACGTAGACGTCGAGCACAACGAGGAGGAAGATGAAGAGCCGGACTCAGATGAGCTCAGCCTGCACGAGCTGCTCGGTGAGCAGCGCCTCTATAAGAAGGGTCCTCGGGTGGATCCTCTGGAAAAAGAACTCGGGATCAGAACCATCGATAGCAGAAAGCCCCTCATCCCATTCGAGGATTTTATCAACGAGTCACTGAACGACGTGGTGGAGATGGACAAGGATTTCACCTTCTTCAAGGTTGACGCAGAAACCAAGTTTTCTTTCCAGACCTGCCCCTTCATCCTCAACGTCATCACCAAGAACCAAGGCCTGTACTACGACAACAGGATCCGGATGTACAGCGAGCGGCGCCTCACGGCCCTCTACAGCATGGTGCAGGGCCAGCAGCCGAACCCCTATCTCAAACTCAAAGTACGCAGAGATCACATCATCGACGACGCCCTCGTCAGGGTGAGTCCCAGAGTGATACTCTACTGCTGCACGTGCACGGGGAGCCGTAGTGGACCCGGTCCTGCTGGGTTTGAAGGTTCATCTGTTCCCCTCTGTGTTACAGCTGGAGATGACCTCCATGGAGAACCCCTCTGACCTGAAGAAACAGCTGTTTGTTGAGTTTGAGGGCGAGCAAGGTGTAGACGAGGGAGGTGTTTCAAAAGAGTTCTTTCAGTTGGTGTTGGAGGAAATCTTTAATCCTGACATAGGTGGGCCAACAGATCTCAACCTCCCTGTTGTTACTGTTAATGTGCGAACTGCTTGACCTTTGAGGTCATCCGGTGTTTCATCGACACAAACTTCATTATTGATACGATATATCCGTCTGTTCACGTCAAAATGTCCTATCACAGATCAAATGAACAGCTGGTACTATTAAATAAACATTGTTTGATTGTGTAAACTCCTCTAATGTAGTAGAGTAACAGTTCAGATGGGACCATGAGGTCTTTGACAGTTTGGACATTTTGGGTTTGACTTCTTCCCTCAGAGCTTGATGTTTGGATGGTGGATGGGAGGTGAGGCAGCAGCTAGTCAACTAAGTAAAGACAAGTTAACTGTTGCAGACGTGAGGAGCTGAATTCTAATCAGCGACTGATGTGTCGGGTGTTGGTGTCCGCCTGACGCCGCCTAACTCTGACTGATTCTCTGAACAGGAATGTTCACCTATGACGACGACACAAAACTCTTCTGGTTTAACTCGTCCTCACTGGAGAATGAAGCGCAGTACACCCTGGTTGGCATCGTCCTGGGGCTCGCCATCTACAACAACTGCATCCTGGACGTGCACTTCCCAATGGTTGTCTACAGGAAACTCATGGGAAAGAAAGGGACCTACCTGGACCTGTCCGACTCACATCCAGTACAGTAACTTCACACCAGCAGTAACTTGACTGACACCAGTCCATTTCCAAATATTTTGTCACACAGCTGGGATGTGCATGATGATATAAAAGTGTATTTTACAGGTAAAATTTGAAGCATGTGGACACAGGCTGGATTCCTGTGGCAGGTGAAGTAGCTGCTGTGTCTTCTGGTGCAGGTTCTCTACCAGAGTCTGAAGGAGTTGCTTGAATATACCGGCGACGTGGAGGAGGACATGGTGCTGACCTTCCAGATATCACACACAGACCTCTTTGGAAACCCCGTCTTATATGACTTGAAGGAGCAGGGAGACCTCGTCCCGGTGACTGCAGGGAATAGACGGGTGAGATGTGTAAACATTTCTGGTCGCCGTCAGTTTCCTTCATTCGAATAAAACTAACAAGTCTTCCCTGACAAGGTGTTTGTGGATCTGTACGCTGACTACATCCTGAACACGAGTGTGGAGAGACAATTCAGAGCCTTCAAGAAAGGTTTCCTGATGGTCACCAACGAGTCCCCGATGAAATACCTGTTCAGACCCGAGGAGGTGGAGCTGCTTATCTGTGGAAGCAGGGTGAGGAAACTACACGTCTTTTCATCTTCGTGCTTTATTGTGCTCAGTGTTTCATTGGTTTCTCTTGTGATGTCACAGAAACTCGACTTCGAGGCGCTTGAGAAGACAACAGAATACGATGGCGGTTACAACAAACACAGTCAAATTATCAAGTAAGTGTTTGTGTCTTTGACCTACATTAGTTCCATTCGTCATCCAAACAGGTTTCAAATGTTTGTTATTGGCATCTTTGATGTTTCCTTTTGTTTTACGTGTACAGAGATTTCTGGGAGATTCTTCACTCGTTTGCCGAGGAGCAGAAGAGGTTGTTTCTTCAGTTCACCACCGGCACCGACAGAGCACCGGTCGGAGGGCTCGGCAAAATAAAAATGATCATTGCCAAGAACGGCTCGGACACCGACAGGTGCAGCACACTCAGCTGTTCTTGGAGTCATTATTCAGAGAGCTGTAGCTTGTTACCGTGTCCAGAGAGAACAGAACAAACCGATCACTCTTACCTCCATCCTGTCTTGCAGGCTGCCGACCTCTCACACCTGCTTCAACGCGCTGCTGCTTCCAGAATACTCCTCCAAGGACAAACTGAAAGAACGACTCCTCAAAGCCATCACTTACGCCAAAGGATTTGGGATGCTATGACAGATCCACAAAAAGATGCATTTTTAACTTCACAAACATATAAAGGGAAAATGCCGTGAAACTAAATGGTGCAATAACAGGTGCCTGAACAAATTCTACCAGGGTCAGAGGTCAGGGGTCAGCGGTCAGAGGTCGCCTCCCTGTAGATTCACTTCATATCCCAAAGATCTTAACACACCTCTTAAATAATGATTAATTTTCATGTGTGTTCTGTTTGTGAGCCAACAATGTTTGAGTTGTGAAAGTGATTCATGAAGTGAATGTCAGCGCATGTGTGTTCTCACTCTGTTAGTGATGATGCAGCCGAGCTTCACGGTGCTTCTGGGGAACAACTTCATCATCTATTGAGGTGAAGCCCTGTGTAGTGTTGCTAATCCAAACCTCACTGACAAGCTTCTAGTCCTGCTGCATCACTACTCTCTGTCAGTGTGACTAACTCACCACTAATCTAAAGGTTGTTTTTAAAGTGTTCCTGTGCTGTGCCTCTTGTATCACATGGAAAGTTGCACTTTGTGCTGTGGTGTTGGAAGCTTGCAGGGTTTTCAACTTCTGCTAGTTTGTTTGCAATGAAGTGTTATAGATTCCACATCTGAAGTGTGTTGCTGCAATATAAAAAGTGTAAGAAGAGTCACGATACGTTTTTTTTGGCCAAATATCTCAGGTAAATAAAGAATGTGCAGATAATGTGAAACTCTTCTATAAAGCAACTGTTATGCAAAGTTAAAAAAGCTCAACGAGTCTGTAACTTTTGTCATAAATAAAATGGTCTGTGTCTGAAGCAAAGCTTCATGTTGGCTCATTCCCACGTCGCTGTTGGAGGGGCCACATCAATGACTCCACCACACTTCTCCACAACACCGTCTGTGGGGGACCTGGCATCCACTCCACCTCCTGAGACGGGCCTCCCATCATGAGCATTTGTATACCAGCGTAGATCACATGACCACATGTATGTGAAAGGCGTCTTCAGTTGTTGGTTTTCATGTTGCAACACACAGCTGATTAGGTTTGTTTTGTAGTGCAGCAGCAGCCCAGCTCAGGAACCAGCTCGGATTTAAACTCCTGGAAACATCTGTCTTCAATCATTTTGTTGAGATGGAGCTCGACTTCTGTTTCTCTCACTTCTCTCTGCACAACTTTTTATAATCTGCAGGGCTCATTTAGAACAAAGTTTTTAATGACTGTCGATGACGTGATTAAACAGTTGAACAGGTCAACTGTTGTAGATCGAATCCTAAATGTTCACACTCACAATGAAACAATCAACAAGGCTGCAGAACAAATCAAAATGCATTTAAATGTTCTTTTATCTACTAAAAGACAAATACAGAATCTGTTATATGGACATTTTAATGTTACCTCACGTCCTGCAGATTAGCAGCTGAGAGTGATGATGATGATGATGATACGTTATAAACTGGCATTTCAAGTTATTTTTTACATTCATATTTACAGTATCACATATGGAATATTGCAGTTATCTGTGAGTTTGCATGTTATTGATGATCAATAGATTTTCTTGGGGAAATACTGATAATATTAAAATGATGAGAAAAAAACATTTCTTATTACTCTAAAGCCTTGTGTGTGTCTGTATGCATGTATGTTTGTGTGTGTGTGTGTCTGTATGCATGTATGTTTGTGTGTGTGTGTGTCTGTATGCATGTATGTTTGTGTGTGTGTCTGTATGCATGTATGTTTGTGTGTGTGTCTGTATGCATGTATGTTTGTGTGTGTGTGTTTGTATGCATGTATGTTTGTGTGTGTGCCTGTATGCATGTATGTTTGTGTTTGTGTGCGTGTGTCTGTATGCATGTATGTTTGTGTGTGTGCGTGTATCGGTATGTGTGTGTCGGTGAGCATGTGTGTGCATGTTTGTGTCGGTATGTGTGCGTGTGTCGGTGTGTGTGTGCGCGTGTTTGTGTGGGTGTGCGCGTGTTTGTGTGGGTGTGTGTGTCGGTGTGTGTGTGTCGTGTGGGTATGTCGGTATGTGTGCGTGTGTGTGCGTGTCGGTGTGTGTGCCTGTGTGTGTGCGTGGTGTGTGCGTGTGTGTGTGCGCTTCAGATCACCACACTCACTCGGCTGTCAATCAAAGCGTACACACTAACAGTTATATTCCTGCACTGTACACAGTTTGACACGTTATGATGATAATAAACAGATGTAGAAATACATATAAACATGAGCCTTTAAAAAGAGTCACTCTACTATTACAAAGTCCTCTGGTGTTTCTCGTGTTACTGCACTTTTTTGTCCTTGTCGGCCACCACTTCAGAGAGGTCCTCTGGTTTTATGGATTTCACTTTGGCTTCCATCTCAGTGACCCTCTGCTTCATCCTCGTCTGGCTGGAGGTGAACTCGGCCATCAGCTTGGCAAAGTTGGTCTGCATGACCTCCAGGTTGCCCTGCAGTTTGGTGATCTTCTCTTCCAGGTCTTTGGGATCGGCACCAGCATTGGCGATCGCTTCGTCGATCAGGTTGTCTTTCATCAGGATGGCTTTACCTTTCTCCTCCAGAACCTTCTTGCCCTCCGGATACTCTGTGAGTGCTTCCATCAGATCATCTTTGGACAAGGCAAAGAGATCAGAGTATCCTACGCTTCGGATGTTGGCGGTTCTCCTGTTGCCAGCCTTACTGCCCTTAATACCCAATATACTGATTTCCCCAAAGTACGCTCCGTCACTTAGGACTACAAACTGAGTGACTCCATCGTCGGCCACCACAGCCAGCTTCCCCTCCTTGATGATATACATCTCCCTGCCGATATCTCCCTTCTTACAGATATAATCTCCAGGACTGAACACTTGTGGCTGCAACTTGAGCACCAACTCGATAAGTAGACCAGCTTCACAATCCTGGAAAATACGCACTTTCTTCAAAGTATCAAGATGGACATTGATCGCAATCTCAGCCTTGAGCTTATCAGGAAGGTTCTTCAGAACTTCCTTCTCATCGCAGGTCTTCTTCTCAGTCCACAGGTAGTCAAACCACTTGATGACCCTGGCCTCCAAGTCTTTTGTGACCTTTCGAAACTGCATGTACTGCTTTATGGAGTCGATCTTCGCCTGGAACTCAGCGCGAGACGCGTTCATATTGGAGATCATGGCACCAACGTTACCGACGATACTAGCAAAGATCAGCACACCGGTGAGGAAATCAGCAATGACAAACACGAATTCGACGTCTTTCACCGGTGGAGGGGTTTCTCCGATGGTGGTGAGGGTCAGTGTGGACCAGTACAGAGAGTAGATGTACTTCCTGGCCAAGCGGCCGTGCTCTGGGTGGCTGATGTTTGGGTAGACCCAAGTGTCTGTTCCGAAACCGATGGTTTTTGAAATGGCAAAGAATACACAAGCGTTCCAGTGGATGATAACAAGAATGTAAAGCACGAGGTTGCTGATGCGAAACATATTGGGGAAACTGGTTCTGGTTTCTGTCCTCTCGAAGAACTCAAATAGTCTCGGCATTTTGCAGAGACGGTTGAATCTGAACTCCGGGTTGTTGAATCCAAATTTCAGAAACAGTAGATCAGTGGGTATCATTGAAATGATGTCGTACTTGAACTGAGATGTTGTTCGGTATTTACTTCTCAGTTTCTTTGCATCTTTTACCAGCAGGCCTTGTTCCAGGTAACCTGAGGACAACAGGCAGAATCACAAGTCACATCCAAGGTCTTGATCACATCCTTACATAAACATTTTCAAGAGTCCGACCTGTTCTTGATCTGACAAATGTGTCTGTGTAGTAGATGAAGTCTGCGGTGTAGTCCAGGAACAACCAGAGCTTCGTAAATCTGTCCTGGAGTTCATTAAAACAGGATCTAGAAGACAAGCACAACATGTTTGGAATTTCCGTGATACCCTTGTGAGTGAAGAATGAAACTGGACAATACCTCGTAACAATCATCATCAGGTTGTAGAACACTGGGCCGGCGATGACGGTCAGCCATCTGTAGTACTGGTCAGCAGCCGGATCCATAATCCAGATCTCTTTCCTGAAAACGATTCAACATTCATGTTATTGTACAGACAGACGTTCGCTGCTGTCGAACCTCCGACTGGAGCACGAGAGTACTTACGGCGGCTCCTCTTTCTTTTTCTCATCTTTCTTCTCCTCTTTTTTCTCATCTTTCTTCTCCTCCTTTTTCTCATCCTTCTTATTCTCTTCTTTCTTGTCCCCGTCTTTCTTCTGTTCTTCCTTCTCCTCCTTTTTCTCATCTTTTTTAATCTCCTCTTTTTTGTCGTCTTTTTTACTAAGGATCACAAGTTGAGTCTTCATGTTGGTAACAGGAGTTGGAGGAGGTCTATGAGGGACTAACTGAAGGATACCAGACTACATGAAGGTCTCAGGGTTCTGGGTTGTTGACTTTCTTTGAAGCTTTGGTGCAAGTCAAACATTTGTCCAGCAGATGGCACCAAAGCACCGCTGTTTGTCATGGCTTCTTCAAATATTTACTCCTTTTAAACTTGAATTAGCTAAAAAAAAATTAAATCCCTTTACATGAAGATATTAAATCGGACGTGACGTTTACATGACTTGCACCAAACTATTTGGAAGCACACGATGGAGAACGGGAAGAATACTGAAGCTATGAACTTTGATATGAAGAAGTACTAATGTCCAACACAACCCAAAACATCTACTTCTATGTTCTGACATGGATGTGCACACTTACTCGTCTGTGTTGTTGCAGTTATTCATGTTATAAGTTGCTAGCGGCCACTTACTGCCAAGACTTTGGAGAGAAACAAATGACACAGTGTCAAACACTAAGGCTCTGAGTGTCTTCTGAACATCTTCTTATTGTTCCGTTCGGCCAGCTTCTGTCATGTTGCTTCACTGTTTGGTTTGTGGAGGTTGAAAAGATGCATACAAAGATCATCACAATGCTTACTTTCTCTTGCAGATTGCACCACTCTGGCCCACAGACTGTGCATTGCTCTCTCGACTGGACACATCTTTGAGATCAGGGCCTCTGAAACGCTCCAGGAAAGAGTCATGCCTCTCTACTTCAGGTTTGATTCTGGTAGACGCCCAGTTCCGCAGCATGAAGAAGAAGTGAGAGAGCCTAGAGGGTCAGCAAGAGGCAGAAAAGAACAAAGTGACACCCATAGAGGATATGAGCCAGGGGTGAAGGGAGGCTGAGCCCAGGATCGGTCTTTAAAACGACATTAAACTTTGTGTTTTCATGGGGTCATAAACCTCCGTCTCTCCCAGCACCCTGCTCGGGACAGACACGGGTATGATAAGAGGAGCTTACCTGGCCATCGCCCCGGCACCTGTAAATGAAACTCTGTGGGACTCTGAAGACAACGTTCTCTCAGAGTGGTCACAAAGAGAGTGAGCTCTGGAAGACAAAGAGACGGCAAAGGGGACACGCTGAAGATCGGCTGTGTGGAAGGAATCAGTGTTCAAACAGTTGCACTGGCTGCAATTCAAAATGCACCGATATGATAGAAAGGTGGTCAAGACAGTTCTCAATTTATCGACAAGTAGCACATGATATTAATCTTTAACATCTCATCAGACCTGCTGTCCCCATTCTCAATGACAGCCAGCTCGTCTTCATCAGGCGTGTGGCTGGACAACCGCTGTCTGGTTGAAAAGGAGTCACTGCCTTTTTTTGTCATGTTGTCTTGTCCAGCTGTGCTGGTCTGAAGCCCAGAGAGAGAGAGAGAGAGAGAGAGAGAGAGAGACGGCACAGACATCAGACGTAACAGGAGACACAGTTGAGTGTCCACCTACTGAGACATGTGACCTGTTAGTCCTTCGGGATGTGCTGGCAGACCAAACAATGAATTATTACATCGCTCGTCATTCCCATCAGGCTCAGCGAGCTTCACGTAAGAGAAACACATTGTTGATGTGTGATGGTGAAACACCCTTTTCATTGTGTGTCTGAGGTTAGCACCTAAAAATACACTCTCATTATGTCCTTAACACTAAACAGGATCAGTGTGCGCTCTCTGTGAACGATCAGCTGCTTTTTAAATAACTAAGCTAAGGCTTACTGCTCGACTCGTTGCTATGTCCAGTCTTCAACATAGCAGGTTAAGTCTATTACAGTACCACGAACAGAACAAGTGGAACTGTTGGCAGAAACTTTCTTCACGTCTACAGTCTGGAGGAACAAGCAGGGCGGCTCCTCTGAGGTCTTCTGCAGAAGGGTTTCTTAAGATCTTTGCAGGTTTTCATACGACTCAGCGTTTTCTACAAAACGAGGAGTCTGAAAGTAGAACTTGGAAAGAGAAGTTAACCTCAAATAACAGGACAGTAATTCTCTTGTAAATAATGACTCTCTGATCTCCGGGGAACACCAATGTTAGTAACACGTGCACACTTAAAGATTAGCGCTAATACCAGGGAGTTAGCCAACCCCCACTAAATGAAATGACACTGAGAATCAGTGAGAAGCTTGAAGGGTGACTAAAGGTGCAGCGGACAGTGTGTCTGTGCAATAGATGTGCGTTACATCATCATCTCTCACCTCCCAGCAGTGTTATTGACACGTACAATGTTATAAATCAACCAGATGGGATGTTGTTGGGGGGTCACATCCACTGACAATAACATTCCACTTGTCTCTCTACTAACCAGGTTGAATATCTGAGAGAATGTTTGTACCAGTGTGTTTGCATGGCGGTGAAGATGTACGACAACAGAGAAGAAGATTTGTATTCTCTCTCTGAAATCTCCAAGTTTACAAGAACTGCACTGACTGATGAAACCTGAGAAGTGTCTGAATGATCGCTGACTTAAACCCTGATTACAATCTGGTGAACTGAGACTGATCTGCACGAATCGACGTCTTCTACCCAGAAATGACTTTCAAATAAAACCCTTCGGCTGTTTTTGTTCCTGCAGATTAGTTTGTCTGCTGCATGCAGGTGTGATGCTCACTAAGAGGCTTGTGGTAAGTATCTGTGTTTATTGGAACATTTCTCAGCCTTTCTTTCCACAAAGAACTCAATATTCTCACTAAAGCCAATTACACATATAAACCTTTACAGCTGTGCTCCTATAGACCTCCATCCTCTCCTACACAGGTACACAGCTCGATAAGCTCCATCTATATTCATCATGTTCTTCACATGTCTCACCAGGTCGGACGTGGCTTGTTATTAAATCTTCTTTGAATGTATCTGTCCTGCTGATAATTTGCATAAACCCGAGAACACGTATGAAACACGTTAACATAGAAAACCGTCAATCAACCTGTTGCTGTTCTGATTGAACTTCAAACTAAAATACAGAAACCGATCAACATGTTGTTTATTACAAACAACCGACACCGACTCTCATTATTCAAAGTGTCCGATGGAGATTAAACGCATCACCCACCTGCATGAAGCCTCTTCACACGGAGTTCTGACAGCCGATCGAACACGTGATTCTCCTCTGGGTGTGTGTGTTTAAATCCATCGTCCTACAGGACGAATCGATTTCTACACCAAATTATTTCCGATCGATTTCCACCGTGAAAAACGTCGAGACAGAAATCTTCACCGGCTGCCAATAGTTGGCAGTGCAGGACGAAGAGAAACGGAACGCAGCTGACAGGTCACAGATCAGACAAGGGGAGGAGTCCTCCACCCCTGTCCATCACTGTCCGCCTGTCTATGTCCATCCACCCCGTCCATCACTGTCCGCCTGTCTCTGTCCATCCACCCCTGTCCATCACTGTCCGCCTGTCTATGTCCATCCCTGTCCCTGCATCACTGTCCCTCCATCTCTGTCCATCCCTGTCCCTCCACCCCTGTCCATCACTGTCCGCCTGTCTATGTCCATCCACCCCGTCCATCACTGTCCGCCTGTCTATGTCCATCCCTGTCCCTGCATCACTGTCCCTCCATCTCTGTCCATCCCTGTCCCTCCATCCCTGTCCATCACTGTCCGCCTGTCTCTGTCCCTCCACCCCTGTCCATCACTGTCCGCCTGTCTATGTCCATCCCTGTCCCTCCATCTCTGTCCATCCCTGTCCCTCCATCACTGTCCCTCCATCTCTG
>CAAKHC010013310.1:0-16366 GCA_901007825.1 Macroramphosus scolopax
CTCAACTAGGGCTGCAATATTAATCAAATATTAATCTCGATCATAGTTTTGGCTTTGCATAAACGAACATGATCGACTGCAATATTGACCTATAAAATACATGCTCCATTAATATAAATTAAAAAACTCTTCTGCATACAGCAGCCACCAGGAGGCCTATGAGATGGCTTTGGGTTTTGAGTTTTGGGTTGCTGCATCTAACTTGGACGTAAATTCGTAACTATGAATGTTTTTATTATCCAAAATCGATCCTGTCTTTTGTCCAATTAGCATCTGCATCTGACAGAAAAAGAAAAATCTAAATCTTGATTAATCTTAAATCTTGCTTGCCAGAGCAGATTAATCAAGCATGCGGAATAATTAATAAAAGTAGCAAGAAGGACAGCAGGTGCCTAAATCCCAAAGAAGATTGCGACTAGCATCTGGTTACTTTGAGTATCCATTCATATGTGGATTCTTTTCTGAAACAATCAATTCTTTGCATAGTTATAAAATGGCATTACATTTGAAATAATATTATTTAATGTCTTGTTTTGATATATTCAGTGTACAGTCATAAAACAGAGAAAAGCAGATTTTTTTTACATTAGAAAAACCTAAAAAAGATGGTTGCACTTTTTAATCTGAAAAGCTGCAGATTCATTTTGCGGCCGTCAACAAATGATAATTAAATTTTACTAAAGAATCAAAGTCAAGAATTGTAAATAAGAAAGGCTTCAATTGATACTAAGACGTATTTTGGTTGTCTACACGGAGCTACAGAAGATGAAACCTGCGTGTATATCATGAAAAATTTTAATTGGTTAATCTCACCATGTTAATTTCAAATACATAAAATATTGCAATATTATTAGTTTTTCCCCCCAATACACTGTAGTCCAAGTCAACTCCCTGACATTTACACGCATTTTCCCAGAACTCCACAGAACTGCCTTTTACAAACAAGGATTCTATTCATGATTACAGCTGGATTACCGTTAAAGTAGTAAACTTGCCAAATAGCACAGTGAACTCCCCAACAGCTTTTCCAAAGGAGCTGAACAGCTTCACTATGTGTCAGTTTGCCCCTCCTTACTGTTCTGTCTCAGGTACTGGCAGCAAGAGAGAGAGGGAGAAGCCTTGGTGTTCGTAAAAGTGACTGAAGGCTGATTTATACTTCTGCATTGAATCAAATCTGTAGGCTACATGTATGCAAACCTGCGTACCCTACTCCATAGCCTCCTGCGAAGCTTGATGTGAACCTTTTAGCGATGTAATTGGTGTTATATATGACCTTTCTTAACTTTCTTTCAACAAGGCACTTAAACTCATTGCGAATCAATACATAGAATAATCAGGATATTTATCCTACTTTGACTTTACTTGGTTTCTTACATGAACAATTCTAAAGATAGAAGAGCGAGACGGATGATGTCTTGAAAAAGAACTACATGTCATTGTATAATCGTATTCAGCTATATTGTGCAGTTGTACTTCACAATGTGTCCTGTTTCAATATAGGAGATTTTCTAAAGCAGCTTGTGTCTGTCTTCAGCCAGGACTCTATTGTGAGTGAAGAGACATCAATCCGTCATGAATGACGGTTGGTGAAGTCTGAGTTTATTATAGTTCAAAAGGGACCAATCGAGTGGTGACTCGTCTCCTGAGAAATCATCATCTGGTCAACTCACATTAATTTAATAATTTCCCTGTTCAACGTTTTTTACACCGACTTGTAAACATCTCTACCTGAAGCTTGTCACTCAGTAAGTGTCAAGCTAACTTGTTAGCAAATACATTTTAACACAACTGCTGTGAGTTCAGACTAAGTGACAGCAGCTCAAATCGCCGCTGACCTACTACAGCTTCTGCTGTTGTTTGTGGGCACTGCCACTGACCTTCCACGGCCGGTCTGATAGTCACAGTAATGAGATCAACCCTAGACACGAAGGTGGCCACGGTGGTCTTTTGAACATGTTTCTGTTCCTATTTGCCCCAGTCTTCTGTCAACCATAGCTTTTTCTATTAAATAAGATGCGGTGTGAGGGTGATTTTGCACTTGTGGGTAGTGTCCTGTACGCTCATTCCACATGCATGTGTGATACTACGACCCTGATCACAGATGGCTGTCAATGTGTGTCTGAGAGAGAGAGAGAGAGAGAGAGAGAGAGAGAGAGAGAGAGAGAGAGAGAGAGAGATGGAGATGTGGCAGTCAATGTTGAATAAATAAATCAATGTATAGGAAACTGCATAGTCCTATAAAAATAATGCCTTCAAAATTCAAAAAGGGAGCTTTGAATGTTCAATATTAAAAATTATTATTACAAAATACAAAAAACTGGTATTCTGAAGGGCCCTAAGAATTGACTGATAATGATTTGAAAACAGGGAGAGCCCCTGAGAATTGCATTGATCACAGCAATGCAGTATGGAAAAACATTGGCAGTTATATGCCCCACTATTTCCTCTTCTCTTTCCTACCTTGCAGAAACAAGGCCATAAAACGTGTTCACTGTCTGACCCACTTTTCATGACGGACGTAATCTCCTTTCACAAACTTTAGACTGTTTACCAGCCCAGCGGAGAGTAAGCTCCTCACACACAGCAGAAGGAAATCTGTTTCTCAGCTGTGCCAACAATTACACCCGCGGACCCCCTACCGAGCTTGCCGGCCATCCATGATGAAAATACACACCACAGGGACATGCACACACAAGGATAAATGCAAACACTTTTCACCACTATATTCTCCAATACTTGACTAAAAGTTGTAAGAGGTTGAAAAGGATGATCATTTAAGTTTTCATCTATTTCCACTGAGCAATTACTGCGTGCAATAAAAGTAGGTTTCCCTACAGTTCACACGTAGATCAGTCTACACACCCCAAGTCTGTACAACATCAAAGGAAAAACATTTTGTTTCCTTAAACTAATGACTTTGACTCACAAATTAGTCATTTGTTGGCAAGAAAGAAAAACCGCGTCACTTCAATTACTTTTATGAATTTTAGGGGCCTTAAAAAGGACAGGATGAGGTAATGGGGACGTGAAGAAGTGTTTTGACTTGAAAACTACATTACACAACAAAATCCAGTAAAAAAAGCAGTAGTAGTGCTGTTAATTCAATTATCAAAAAAAAACACAAAACACATTTTGAAAGCCATATTTCCAGCTTTATCACATATTTTGCAGAGCCTGTACAGAACCATGTAACATCTTTAACTGAAATAAAAAAAGCTTTTAGAAACAATTAATGAAATTAGAGATATATGGTTTTTCATTCCTGGGCAGAAGTAATACAGCATCCCGCCCAGGCCGAGACTGAGAGGCTTCTCTATGTCCCCACAGGCAGGGTTACAACGGATATGGGCAGCACTGAGCCTCCATTAAGACATCAGAGTTCTCTCTGTGTTTCCGTCTGACACCATCAGCTCTGGTTTCCTCCCTGAAATTGAGACTCTAAACCACGCTGGAGAACACACACACATCCATCCCAAATATGAAACGACTAATGTGTGTGCACACTTAATACTCTCTCCCTTGTTACAAACACTGTCCCAGAAGTACTGTGGGATAAAGACTTAAGATAATCTCCACAGTAACATAAAAGGATTCTTCATTCTGCCTTTTATCAGTAAGAAGAAAAAACCTGACTGTTGAGGTGCTCTCTACACCTGGGCTGTCTTTAACTAGATTTATTCCTCTGCAAAAATAATTTACACTCTACCTATGCTGATTACTTGCATATCATAGCTGAAGCAGATCATCGCTGATGTGCAGCTACCAAGATACCTCGTCGGGGCTGTAGGACCTGTGCATTCACTCCTGCATGTCTCATGTTGTGTGGACAACATGAAGCATGTTGAAAAAATGTGTCCTTGTCTTCTCCCTTTCAGTAACACACATCCAGTAAATCCATCTGCTGAAAAACCTCATGTTTGCCCAGTGAATCAATGATTGCAGATAATGAAACATAGCAGACCCGCCCATTGGCAGTCATCTGCCAAAGCAAATAAAACAATGTGAACAACACAAATAAAAATCAGCAAGTAATTCTTAGAATTTGGAACGCTCTAACCAATAAATGTTTAGTATTTTCACTGGATGAACCATAGAAATTATTAATTAATTATCACCTCATGCAAACAAAGTTACAGTGTGTGGAGAATAAATGTAACACGATACAGCGCAATCACATAGGATACATCCATGTAGTGTTGCGGGGGTGTTATCGATGAATGAAGTCTCACCCTCAACTAAAATCTACATTCACTTCAAGAATCTTGTAAACCCTTTCTGCATGAAGCATCTTATGTGTATCTAAACTGTTAAATGTAGTATATTTAAGAACAATTCTCCTGTTTGCTAATCTATGTTTATGTTTTTCACATAACATTCAAACGTATTAATGACAATTTCCTTCCAGTGTTTAAATTTCACTCTCAACCTGCAGCATCGCTTATGTGTTTGCTGGAAGAATAAAAAAACACCAC
The DNA here is from genome assembly GCA_901007825.1 of Macroramphosus scolopax. Taxonomy (NCBI): domain Eukaryota; kingdom Metazoa; phylum Chordata; class Actinopteri; order Syngnathiformes; family Centriscidae; genus Macroramphosus; species Macroramphosus scolopax. Next base: position 4,473 of record CAAKHC010013310.1, read on the forward strand.
TACTGGACAACAATTAAAAGACTTAAGCTTCCTGATTAATCATCCCACTGACAAGCAGACAACAGCAATAAGGCATGGGGCATTGTGGGGAGACACAGATGGAGTTTGTGACCATCTGTCTTTAATGGGACATTTCTAGGGATTTTTTAAATTTACAGAGAGGGATCGTCAGTGAGATCTTTATCAGCAGCATTTGCAACTTATCACATCATCGCTTACCAAATGGGACAGGGTGAGAGAGGGAAAGGCAGCAAGGAGGGTGGAGGAAAAGAAAGAGGGGGGAGTGGGGGGGCGAGAGGCACAATGACATGGGAGATAGTGAAAGGGGAGGGGAGGGGAGGGAAGGGAAGGGAAGTCATTAACTGGCAATTAAGAGTCCATGCATTTGCTTTATTCCTTATCAGGCAATGTTCCCTCTCCAACTCAACCCCCCTTGTGACAAGTCAGCATGCAGACTGGAGAGGATGTAAAGTAAAACCTGCATCTCTGAAGCCAAAACACATAAACACAGAATCACTGCCCACCAGAAACCGTATCTTTATAGAGCTTCTGATGTCCACTGAGATACAGAAAGAGTACAAACAGGTGCACGACTGTGCTGCAGAGCACTTTGCAGCTGCAGCACTGGCAATAAAATAGCAGCCCTGTCATAACTTACCTCCTGAGTGCTGGGACATTAGGTAGTGTTAATAAATGATTAGTTAATGGCTACACAGCAGATGGGAGTACAAAGAAGGTTGGTAACAGAAACACTGTAGGGAATGGCTAGCACGGCACTAGCCTACTAACGTCAGTGTTTCAGATTTGCTCCACTATTATTTATGTTTTAAAAAGACTCATGTGGGTTATGAATATGTACTCACTGGGATTTAAATGACGAATATTTCCCCACGTCTTCGGTGTGGCTGGCTGAGCGGCTAGCTTCTCCACCAGCTGCTGTATGGCTTTCCCAACTTGCTGAGGCTAGCAAGCCAGCTAACGCTTAACCGGCACAAAAAGGAAATTTTAATTTCTCCCTTCTGGGCTTGTGTAAAAAAAGAAAAACAAAAACCGTGCCACGCAAAAAATAAAAAATAAAATCATAAACAGGGGTTGTGGTATTTGCTGCCTTCTCACTGGAGCTATAAGTTACAAATGTACACCCGTGAATAAAATAACCGCTGTGCTTTATTCTAAGTGACAAGCTCTCCGCGGTGCGCTGTCCTTTGTTGTGAGCGATTCAACATAAACACTGAGCCGAGCTGATCTCCGGCTGTGAGCGCACGATGTGGGCGGGAGCAGAGCGAAAACACACGATGACCACGCCGCACAGGATTCTGGGAGTCGCAGTTTTCCTATCTGCATGCCGTAGAAATCTTTTTTTTCTGCAAAGGCATGAATATTCAGATCAGTTACATACCACTGCATAAAATATACAACTGCAACTTGAAGCCCAACTCCACAGCAACATTTAGTCCTGTTCGAACTATAAATTTAGGACAATCAGATTAAATAGTATATAGTATATACTCTTACAGACTCTCCTTCTTGTAGGCTTTGTATGTGTTTTTTAAATCAGTCATTAAAACCCAAGCTTTCTGTCACAAGGCCCTCATTAAGGGAAAATAGCCCAAACAACGAAGTAGGTACACATATTCTCATAGGTGCCATCAACTATAACTGTATCACACATGCTCCAGTTCAATTTGTGCAGTTGTCTCCATTCTCCAGATACACACAAATACACACATCAACTGGCTGAGACAATGGCATGTGTACTCACCATCATAAGTGTGAACACTCAATAAGCATGATGTGCAAAGAAATAAAAAGGCGTGGCTGTATTGGTACTTTTAGTATAAGTAAATTATCGGTAGCTTGCCTTGAATTCAAACATTAATGAAACTTAATGAACTTTGATGATAATCTGTGTGGCTCCACAGATGTGCATGACTCTCTCCCTTCATGTTCTCTTTCATTGCACCTTACATACATTAACTCTGACTGAAAATGGACCCAACTGGAATGAAACAACGCTTTTCATTGTCTTTCATTTCACATTGTTGTCACCTCTATCTTTATCTGTATCTTCAGAATGTTGCATGGCTTCTTTCTCATCTTCCCTCCTCCTGTGTGTGTATGTGTGATAATGAGGCTTTGTAGGTGCAAGTATTTTCTTGAAGTTGTTATTTAACTTATTTTTAGAAGCAATATTTGCACTTAATCAAAGTTTCTTTATCACGTTTGAAATTTTGATCCACAATAGTGCCTCAACATATTCAGTACCAGGACCAAAGCAATCTTCACAAACATTAGCAGGATTCAATCAAGATGTACGGGTTTTAATTTGTGTACATTTAATTAAAATCTTCAGTTACTTGACAGTGTTTTTGAGGTTGGGGGTTGCTCCAGGATTTTGTGCTGTTTTTTTTATTATTTGGTTTCAGAAAATTAGAAATAGGGATAATTACCTCCACAGATACTTTTAATCTGCATGAAGACATGGATTACAAGAAGACACGAAGAACAAGCAAGGGATGGATGTTGCTGTATTCTATTTTTTTATTATGAAAAATGGTGATCAACACCACTTGTTGCATGTTTTAGGTTTCATATCTGTGCATCACAATGTCACTTTATATAACGTAAAGTAGCTCATTTAAATTAATTCCCATAGAGGAACAAGTTCACAAAATCAATGAAAGTCATACAGCCACACAATGTAGTATAATAAACACATGCACACATTCCAAGACACCCACATAACCCCTAAATCAACAAATAGAACAATGTGTACAAAATGGTTATAATGGTGCATATGATAATGAATTAAAAAAAACTATAAAAAGTGACAGCTGTAAATTGAAATTGAAACCTTAAAAAGGCAGATTCACAGCTGTTGGCACAAAATACCCAAACCATGAGATGATCTCCCAAAATTTGAGAAGTGAAACATTCCCAGATGTGGTGCAAATAACATCCCTACAATGCAGTTACGAGCTGTGTGTGTACGATTTCTTTGAGGATGATTTATACAAGAAGACTTTGAGAATGTGTAAGTGCATGTGCATGTTTATAGACTTGGATTGTGTGAGTGGACGACTCCTCCGATGTGAGAATGAGTGGAAAAATCAGGTGAGGCCAAAAACAGAAGAGCTTGAGTTTGATGTCCCTCTTGGGACTCACACAGTCACACACACATACGTACATATTCACAGAGACAGAACTATTTTTACGCCTCGGAGACGCCGTAAAAGACACACTCAAGTTGGCTAATAAAATTAAATAAAACCATAAAAAAGTGAGTGGTGGGTGTTGCAATTGTTTTTCAATGAGCTGCGCAACCATGAGGAAGGCGCTGCCTTTTAGACTTTTGCCAAAAGAAACATAAGAGTCCATGTGTGTCTGCTCATATTCACACACACCTTTCATAATGGTTGTGCACATTTTAATCCATGTTGAGCCCTCCTGTTTACGTTGCTATGGTTACAGCACCAACACCTCTAGTGGACGGTTCCAAGTTTTGGAGCGGCAGCAGACACACCTTCCTTTCATTCCGCCGGTGAAGGCGCTCCAGATGGATCCCTTTATTTCTGATGGATGTTTTGATCGGTACGTCTCTTTCCGAGAGCCGATGACTTGCACTTCTGTGTGAAGCGTCAGGGAATAATGAAAAATGAAGCAGACACACGCACACGGTGTGTGTGTGGTCCAATTACAACTTTCAGGCACTTTGTGAATCCTTCTACCTGTGTTTTCACACTGTACGACTGCTTGCTTGAGTGAAACCCACATTAATCTTTTAATTCATATTATCTGTCTTCTTGCATTCGGTATCACAGTAGCTCTGCAGGTTTGCAAGTAGAATAATTCCCTATGTACCTCTTCATACTTGCACCTCTAACAGTAGGATATAAACATTCTTGCAAATATAACTTGCAAATATATTATATGCAAATTCAGTAGAAATCACTTGCGGAAAATATCGATCACAAAAATTATTCCGAAAGAACATTATGATTTTGCATTTACAGTGAACATGCATACGATGGCCGAATGCAATTGTACAATATTCTTTGACTCGTTTTGCTTGATTTCCTAATATCTTGTAAGATCAGCATGTAAAACTCATCACCGGCGATGCAGGCTGCAGACAAAGTGTATGTCCAGACTGCACAGAATGTTCTGGGTGAGCGTTGTAGCCTTTGTTGTTGTTGTGCGATAAGAAGAAAACATAGCAACAGCTGGGTTACGTTCAGCCGCACAGCAGAGTCAGGAGGTCTGCGCGGAGAAGTCTTCGCTGGTATGACAGGATTATGTGATAGAAACATGCTGTGCTCATTCGTTGCCAAATATTAAATAACACTACTGTCCCGTGTTTGAGGGGCCGAGCTGAGCGCTGTTGTCATGCTGCCATGGTGACAGTAACCATGCACAGGGTAATGTTTACAGAATGTTTAGCATATCGCAAAGCAGGAACACAGGGTGACTGGGCCAGATGAATCAAATCAAGTGTGTGTGTGCGTGTGTGTGTGTGTGTGTGTGTGTGTGTGTGTGTGTGTGTGCGTGTGTGTGTGCGTGTGTGTGCCCGTGCCCTACATTCTGTATTTCACTAACAAACTCATAATGTGAATGGATACTCAACCTTGCTTCATTTATCTCCAATGCTGCAGCATTGTAATTATTTTCATTATTACAGGAACATTTCTGTTTGTGAATGCATGTCGCGCTGTAACTTTCTTGATTTACTCCAGATGTTGTTTTTGCAGCAACAGAAATAGAAGCAAACTCCTTACTTGGCAACGGCGTAGCCTAATTGCAACGGGAAGGGTCTTCTGATAAGAATTGTAAGTACCAGTATGAATCTTACGACACGAATGAAGCCGGGTTTGAAAGCAGATAAACCTGCCAAGACAAGAGGCAGACAACTGGCAAGGGTTTTTTTTTTCCAGCCTGGTTCACCGAGATGAGACCCTGACACTGAAGGGAAAATAGGACTCCGTGCTATGACTATGAGCAGTAAACACACGCCAAGAAAAGTGGGCACACAGCAGCTGCAGCGTCCACAGAGCAGCTGGGGGGTACGTGCCTTGCCCAAGTGCACTTCAGCCGTGGATGGCGGGGAGGGGGAAGGGCTGCTCCTTCACTCCCCTGGTCCCTGTGACATTTCTCTACACAGCCAGCTTCTCCAACTTCTAATTATGATATGATTTGTTTGCTTCTAGTTCCATGGCTCTATGGATGACAATGTCACTAATAGTGTCAGGAATATACAGAAATAACATGCTGAGGAAATCCAGAATAATCTTGTAGAACCACCAGCAGTTTTTCTATGAAATATTTCCTCATGTACTTTATGAACTGGCTGCAAGCAGCCTTCTAAAACACCTGCAATACAAATGACATTCCCAACAGCCTCAGCTGTACATTACCATCCTCCCTTTCTGTTTTCTTTTTTGGTTATAATTTTCGGATGTTTTTTACGTAACCACATTACCAGAATTATATACATGGAAAATATTAGCATACTGGCGTTGTCACAGAGCGAATGTTATGTAAGGTTGGCTCAGTTTAGAGGTACATTTCCATGTTTTGATGAAAAGAGTACAAGGAATTGGAAAAGCTGCAAATATAATTACAATAAATGTTTTAAAAATGATTAGAGGAAATGAAAACCAGATGCCGATGCTATTAAACTGGGTTGGACTCTAAACCTTACTGGAATTCTCCTTCAATTGATGAAACGTCGCAACATCTGGATCGGTTTCACCAATTAGTGCTCGCCCACCATGTTCCATTAATCAACTCAAGTATTACAATTTACATATAGCCTACTGTGTCATGTTACTTAGATTGTGATTGAGCTGGATCAGATACAGTCCTTTGAGACTTGCCGTGTCATTGCGTGTAAATAGAGCTCTGTAATTAGGCATGATGTCGTCACTGAGCATAACGACCTCTGTAATTGGCTGTTGATAGACGACCGGAGTATATCACACTCAGCAAACCGGTATTTAATAGCTGCCTTTCAGTAAAGGTGTAGCCCGTCTACCATTGGCTGCATTACAAGGTACTCTACGGCCTAGTTAAAGTGTCAAACCTTGACAGATGATTATCAGTTTCACACACAAAAGGAAAACAGCTCAGGGGTTTTCACAAGCATAACTACACTCACAAGAGGCCGAAGGCACTCGTGTATATTTGACAAGAAACGCCCAGGAGTATTGCTTATGTCTTCCTGCTGAGGTTCTTTTTACTGACTGTCCTGTTCGATGTGCTAATAGTGGAATTAAATAAAAAGGCAGATACAAATGCAGAAGTGAAGATACCTGTTCATAACTTGCAGGGATTTGTGAACGTTTTAAGATTGTGCAACAGCAGGGGTGGTTATAAAAAGGGCAAGTCATCTAAGACATTTACATATGCCTATTCAAAGACCCCTACAAAAATCAAGTAACTGTGCAATCATCTGTGCAGCCAGGAGGCCTCGTTAATTTGACCCTCAAACATACACAGGCTGTTGGGTTGATACTGATACTAAAAACACCAAATGTGTATTAATCCACAGCTGAATATAGTCCCCAAATATTCAACTAAGATTGAGCAAAGTTCGAAAAAATATAAATACTTTGCCCAGCTGTTTTGGAGTATTACTGAAAGTTTGGATAGACTCAATAACATCTGCTTAGTTTTTGGCCTCTTTTAAAAAGAAATACTTGCATATTGGCAACATTATCCTTTAAAAGATAGTCAAATAAAAATTGTATGACAGCAGGGTTAGAGTATCCAAAACTGGGTGAGGTGCAAGCAAAAGAAGGTTTAGTTTGTGCTGCAAAAGGTTGATATGAATCTATTTATACTTGACCTGCAACTTAAGTTTTGCTGCTTTTAACACTTCCAGTATTTTCAAAACACAGTATTACCTCCTGACAAAGACTTACCAGGCAAACATGCACAAGGAGACAGCATGCATTGATACATTTCACTAACACATAAATAGTATGTGCTCCGGAACTATACGTGCACAGTGACCCATTACCCCAGTACATGTGAAAAACCCCACAACGCACACAGAGCACGCCCACCGTCAGCACAAAGTTCAAACAGTCAACCAGTCAGGTGAAGTGCTGGGTCGTCATCGCCATGGTAACAAGTAACACAGTGATGCAAGCGGGAGCATTATGTCAGCACATAAATCTGTCCTCCGTGGCCTCCGGGTGTTTTTGTAACCACAGGTGGTTGTTCTTTGGCACTGAGTAGAACCTGGCACCGCAGTGCCTCCAGACAATGTGAGGATTTCTCAATGAGGTTTTTATAGTCCCAGAATACCTGAATAGAAAGTCACTGAAGCATGTCCGCTATGACGGCGCATGCATGTCAAAACACAGGCGTGTGAGTGCCCTACATGCCCTTCAGGGCAGGACCGTGGAAGTCGTCCTCTGCAGTTCGGAGAAGAATGGATGTGAGACATCCTGGCAACAAACTGTGCATAACAACGAGATACTTAATGTCAGACGAGAGCGTGTTGTAACCATCTTAATCCGAGGGACAGAGTTGAAGAAAAGGACAGATTCCAGTATTAATTGCTTCCTTAATGAGCTTTTTCAGGCTCGAAACAAAACAATTTATCATATAACTAATGAAGATGTTTAGTTGTTTTATAATTGGAATGAGTCAAATCAGAATTCAGTTAATTACCTTCATTCCGAATTTAAGTTTGCTTAGATTTGAGTTGACAACAAACCTAACAACAAATCTGATTGGTGCATTGGGGGGATACATGCCAACCTATTTTGTCCTTTTGTGTTTCTACCTTGTGCAAAGGAAGGAATACGAGCTGAGCTGCTGTAAAGATCCTCACAGTCAGTCACAACACTTCAGTCTAATTAGGAGGATCTGGGCGTCATGGCTGAGGCCAAACATGATGTTTATCAAACAAGAAAACACTATCTGCATAAAAGGAACGCTGATGAAGGTGCAGCAGAGTGAAAACACTCTGAATAACATAACAGGAAAGTCTCGTATTTATCCTAATTAATGGGAACATGAACCTCAGCATCTATAACACCGCTGCACATCTAAACACAACCCATGCTGGTAAGTGTGTTAAGATATTCAGCTCTGCGTGCATGGATGGGTAAAACATCCGCTGATTGAAATATTCTGAATTATTTAGCATGCCTTCAGATGAATGTAAAGTGTTTTATCAAATGAGTAAATATAAAAAAAGACGAGATCTTCCAGCTTTCAATACTGTTACGAGCTGACGGCTTTTCTGCAGCAATGTAAGTAAATAAAGGCTTGAAAGTTGATGCTGACAGGTGTCCCAACTCTTGGACAAACTGCTCCCTCTAAAACATATATTCGGACAGTTCTTCCCATCATAATGGTGAGCAACAGGCAATCTAACTCTTAAAAGTGAAGGTCTTTCCCTCAGAGGAACTACAAAGAAAGCAAAGGTGTCGAGACGAGAAAAAAGGGTTCTTGAAAACTCGAGGCGACTATCACAGGAAGAGGTTTGGTGAACCGAAAGCCGCAAGACAATCACAAGACGTCTGAGAAAGGAACAGATCAGAGGCTCACAGGAAAGAAGCTTCAAGCAGCTTCCACAGTGTCGAAGTCAACAGCTTCAACCGTTACGAGAAAACTTTGACCGAGGTCGAACGGCGACAAGAAAGATGTTGACACATTGGCTAAACGTCTTGTCTGGGCCATGAAGATACATTAAGATATTAAACTACATTTGCCTTTCCAAACTTATCATCCTATAAATGAACATGTTTCATATTGGTTTGTATAAAATGAAAAAAGTGTTAATACAAAATACTGATGTTAGTGAACCAGCTTCTTTTTAATTGGATATTTAAATTAATTCACACACATTGCATGATGCCAATTTTTGTTTCAAGACTCAGACTGTGAGGTATCTTTAATTAACAAGTTAAAATAAAAGCACTACAACACTCTCTTTCAAGATGCAACCTTCTTTATTACTGATAAACAAAAGGGAAATTCAGCTTTTCAACCTCAGTTCCCGACAGCGACTCCAATAATCAGCTACAACTTCACGACACTCCAGAACAAAGTGATTCCTTACGTTTTTATTGAGCTTCAGTTTTCCTTCCCTTTTCCCCACAGCGTCCCAAAGGCACGTCTCCGGGACATAATGAGTGGAGAACAGCATTATTCATCTGTGCTTTTATATTTGTGCGTGAACATTTTGAAGCTGTTGTGTAAAAAATATAACATATCTCACATGGATGCAGACGGCTTGAGGAGGACCAGGACACATCGGGCCTGTGGGAGGGATCCTTCCAGCGGCGTCCACTCTATCCAGCAAAGTGGAGACACCAAGACTTTCCCATCACCCACATTAAACCTCACGTTTCTCTTCTCCCACAGGAGATACAGACACAAAAAACAAGTAATGGAGGACGGCATCAACTTGACTGTTATCATGAATCAAACTCCTGATAACGCCGAGATGAGACCACGGTTACCACTTCCTGTCACACACCAGACAGGACGTATGACTGAACACAACACGCGAGCGGCTCGGGGCGACGAAGTTCTCGTAAAAGCCTCATTGGATGACAGTTTTTAAAAAGATATTCTGGGTTCCCACAACAACAGCAATACTCTCCTCTACTGTCCGTTTGTAGAGTTTTCAACTTTAGGTTCTTTACACTTTGTCACTTGTACACACATGCTTCTCTGTACTGCAAACATAGATACACATAAAATACTGTATCAACAATAATAAACAGGTATAGGCAGTATATTCACCAGCATTTGAACAACGTCTTCTTTTTTTTAAAACGGACTGTTTAGGCCTCATATATTTTGAGATAGAATATATATCACAGAAAAATCTCTTTATTAGCATTGAGAGATAAAAGAGAGACCCTGAGTTGGTACGTGGCCCTTCGGGGATAAGAAGTTTCAATAAGCTGCAGATGGAAAATCCTGAACAAATATTCTCATGTTGTCTTGTCTGTTTCGATGTGCAGCATTTTGAAAGTTCATCCAAAGTCTATCAAACCAACGCAACTGTCGCAGGATCAATCAACTGGGTGACGAGAGTAGGCGTGTATGTATGAGATCCAGGATGAAGAATGATCATCAATCCATCAGTTCCCTTCCTGCTTTTCTGCTGCCCCGGTGCGTCCACGGGTCGGTTGCCGGCTCTCGGGCTTCACCTGGCACGTCAGCTCGGCGCTGACAGACGGTTTGCTGGCGAGGCTGTCACGTCCTCAGTTTCAAGATGACCGTGGCCAGGATGAGGAAGAAGGTGTTCCAGCCCAGAGTGACCGCGAAACCTCTCCACACCATCATTCTGGACAGACCCCAACCTGTCGGGAAGAGGTTGATGTTTACACTTGTACTAAAAGCCCATGAAACGCTTTTAAATGGGTTTGGTGATGAGTTTTTATTTCTTTAATAGACTGTGGAAGAGGAGCATCATTATATGTGCCCAAAAACATGAGGAGGCCAGCAGCTGAAGCACGTCAGGGTTTCTAATAATCTGAAGTATCCCGGCTCTTGTGAATGCATGCATGCAGCATGTAGATAAGGTTTTCCTGTAGCCTCGGCCTGTCGTCGGCTTTTATTGTGGAGGGAGGTCAAGAGAAAGATTGGGAGACCACTGCACCTTATACTCCAGGAAGTGGATCAATGATTTAGACGCCTGGCTACGTCGTGTGTGTATACCGTAACAACCTGAGTTCATGTTTGCATTCATGACAACTCTACGGCGACAGGCGACGTTTGAATGTCCTCCGGACTGTACAATGTGTGAGCGTTATGTAACCCGGGCGTATAGATTACCTCTGTACATGATACAGCGAAGGGCCTCGGAGGCGTAGGTCTGAGGGAGTGCAAGGCTGACGTAGCGGAGAGGATAGGGGATACACTCCACGGGCCAGATGATACCTACAGGACAAGAGGAGATATTGCGTAAGACATCATTCACACCCGCTGCTAAAAGACAGTTTCTATCTGGATGTTCTTTCCTGATAATGAACTCGTAAAGCCTTTAAACAATCTCTTGTTTCTCTTGATTTTACTCTGTTGCTACGAGGAGTTAAATTCTCCCTTGACGAAGTAGACGAGGAAGAATTCTTAACCTTGAGTCGAGAAAATAGTCGAACTATACGCTCAATTTAATAGCTGAACTGAGTTTTGATGATATCATATGATCTTCATCCACAGATGGAGTTTGCCCAGTTTTCACATTTGGGAGATTTTAGGACTCCGGATCAATGTTGCCTTGAGAGCTGAAGATCCTGGGATGTGATCTAAAGCTCCACATCAATGCAGTTTATAATCAGTTTTCCTGGTTAAATAAAAGTTCAGGAGTCAAACGCCTTTCCTGTTTTTTCGGACAGTTTACAGTCACACAGATTTTTTTTTTAATAACTTTCAGGCCCACCGCTGATGATGAGGTTGGGGTAGAAGAAGCCCAGGGCGGCCTGGTTGGCGCTCTGCTCGTCATCGATGGAGGCTGAGATGACAAGACCAAAGGAGATGCCGGTGATGCCCTGCAGCACGATCAGAAGGATGACCAGCACCAAGGAGCCTTCATTGGGTATCTGCAGGGAAAGAGTGCAACCTCTTGAAAGTTGGATCTACATCAATGCTCAGACCTGCATTGGACCTGAACATGTGTTCAAATAAACTTAATAAGATAAGTGGGTTGTTTTCATGAAAAGAAATGTAAGGAATATAAGTTTAGTGGTGAATTACAGACAGAGGCTAGACTGGGCAATGCAGAGCTGGAAAACTATTGAATAATAAAAGTCTTTGATTCAGGTGGTAACTCTCTTACTCAAATCTGTAAGCATCTGTAAGACTCAGTCTCTTTATATGTGTGTGTGTGTGTGTGTGTGTGTGTGTGTGTCTGTGTGTGTGTGCAT